>JASDQU010711908.1:5874-24760 GCA_032191745.1 Picea mariana
AGATGACTCATGAGGGTTCTCCAACTTCACATGGCCATAACTCTCTAACCGTGAGGAGTTATGTGACATTCCACATACCACCAGAAATGGCATGACATGTACTATCCATCTAGAATAGTATTATTTAAATAATTTCTTATTTACAACCACTTTTACTACTTTGACCTTTTGGGGCTTCTAGATGACTCATGAGGATTCTCCAACTTCACATGGCCATAACTCTCTAACAGTGAGTTGTTATGTGACGTTCCACATACCACTAGAAATGACATGACATGTACTATCCATCTAGAATAGTCTTACGTTCAAATATGTTAAAACTCATACCATTATACATCAAACAAACTTGGGTCCATTACCCAAACCTTTGTGCTACTAGAATTCGTTACCGAACTTTCTTCAAGGGTTGACATCAATGACATCCAACCCAAATAATCAACAATCTCCCCCTTTGGCATTGATGGAAACACTTTGATGCAATATTGAAGTCATATCACTCATGCTCCCCCTGTGACCATCGCTCCCCCTGGAACCATGCCTCTGTGCTCTTTCTCCAAGCATCTACCTTTACATATGATAAATCTATCCCCCTTTGTCATCAATGGAAAAGGTATCTTTCCATGATCCAGATTTCGATCCAGGAGCTTGATGGGGCTCAGAAAGGCCTAAAAATCAAATTTCTCAAAATGGATCCAAAACAGACGTGTCCATAGGCCTCACCGATACGAATCCAACACAACTTGAATGGCTCAAACAGACGTCGTATGCTAAAGTTATGGCGATCTGTTCATTTTTCCAAACATGCAAAAAAAATGATGACTGTACAGTCCGTATAGTGCCTTGTGGCAGATCACCGTACAGGCAGTACGAGCATATATCTTGCGTGGCAGGCACAGTTGGCAACTTCTGGAGGTGACACATGGCAGGCTGACTGGGCATACAGACGCTGACATGGATAGGACAGGTGGACCAACCAGGAAGTGACACATGTCACCACTGCAAGGGTGACACGTGGCATGCTCGTACGATGACACATGGCAGATGGTGACTAGGCAAGTTGCGTACATGTGGCAGATAAGTAGTCGATTCAGCACTCGACACGTGGCATTAGTTGTAAGTAAATGAGGAGGTGCCACGTGGTACCCATACGTTGGCTATTTGGTAGGCAAAATTTTGGAGTTCTTAAGGTTTGAACTCGAGACCTCTCCACCGAGCGAAAGACTTGGCATGGCCAGATAGCCAGCCCGCCCATGGGTAATGCTTATTAACAATGGCACATATTTTGTATTTAAGTTTGTTAATGTGTAATGCCCAGGCGAAAAAGGGTTGGGGCATAGCCCCAGCCCTCGACCATACGACCTTTCATATATGAGAAGACCTTTATACATTATGGCGCACGTGGTTATACCACCCAGCCCACTGCTCAATCCAAAACTCCACATGACCTGGTTTCTGCTATTTGGGAGCCGGAATTATGGCTATGACTTAGCCCTTGAATCCGAGACTTCAACCATGTGACCGATGCTTGCGGGTTAGGGGCCAACGCGCAACCCCTAAGCGATGGCGCTTGGCCACATGTAATCATATGACCATGCAGAGGGGGGGCGCGCCCAGGCCAGGGGGATTATCCCTTTATTTTTGCAAACAGTGGTTGTTTTAACTTTGGAATAGTGATTTTTCAGTGATTTTTGGGTCAGTTTTGGAGATTTTTGGCCCTTTTTGGGGGATATTGGGCCCTTTTTGAGGCCAGATCTCGGGGGGAAGTTGGGAGATGGTTACCAACTTCAGATCTATATAAAACAGGCCTTCTTGAGGCCATGGGAGGACATTAAAAGTAGGTTTATTCTAAATATTTGCCAAGCCAAGGCCATTTTTATGCAGGGAAGTTGTTGAGGAGCACACCTTTGCAGGCCATTTCTGGGAGCTCCGGTCATTCGATTTGAGTGTCGTTTCTTCTGTTGGGTTCTAGAGATCTAGGAGAAGAAGACCAAATTAGTTTTGTAACCTTTTGGCACTATTGTGATGTATTTATTGAGCTTTGAACAGAAATAAGAAAGCCTCGCCCACTGAGACAAAGTCCCAGAGACGTAGGTGAGATTGTCGAACTCCATTATGACATTGGTGTTATGGTTTGTTGTTGTTTTATGGTTTATTTCAGATCTTCATATGTGTATATGGCTGTCATACTTCTTCTAAAACTTCTTCCTCTTTCTTAAAGCTTCCTAAATTGGTTAATAAACACATGTATAATAACTCAACCATAGTCGTGTAAAAGATCTTTTCGGATCATTCCATCCAAGGCTGCTCCCCTTGAATGAACCTGAATTGTCCTCTTTATGGTGCTTCCTTGTGTAAATCTAATACAAATAATATAAGCATTCAAAAGCATTCATTTTGGATTAGAAATTACTCTGAGTCTCTAAAGAAGATACTCAAAGGCTTCACTTGGAAGCGGTTTTGTAAAGATGTCTTCCACTTGTTCTTTTGTGCCCACATATTCAACTATGATGTTCTTCTCTGCAACCTGTTCCCATAGAAAGTGATACTTTATTGGAATGTGCTTCGTCTTGGAGTGTATCACCGGGTTATTTGAGATACTGATGGCGCTTGTATTATCACAATAGATTGGAATGGGCTCATCATACTCAGCCTGTATATCTGTCAAAGTTTGTTTCATCCATAAAACCTGAGTACAACATCCTATTGTTGCAATATACTCTGCTTCAGTTGTAGATAAAGATATTGATGATTGTTTATTGCTTAGCCAAGATACTAAACACTCACCCAAGTAGAACGTTGCTCCACTAGTGCTTCATCGGTCATCAATGCAACTTGCCCAATCTGCATCTTTGTAGGCAATAAGTGATAGATCCATTCCTTTTGGATACCATAATCCAAACTCTTATGTTCCTTTGAGATATCTAAAAATCCTCTTCACTGTTAATACATGTGATTCCTTTGGTGTTGCTTGAAATCGTGCCACCTGTCCAACTACCTGCATTACATCTAGTCTGGATATTGTCACATATAGTAAGCTACCAATCATTGACTTGTATTGCCTCTGGTCTGTAGACTTTGAATCATCATCTTTGCTCAACTTGCAACTGGTTTGCATAGGAGTGGTAACTGGTTTGCAATCTTCCATTCCAAACCTCTTTAACATTTCTCTGATATACTTAGTTTGAGAAATAAAAATTCATTGGTTGCTTTGACATATCTGAAGACCCATAAAGAAAGATAGTTCTCCAAGTAATGACATTTCAAATTCATTCTGCATATCCTTTGCAAATTTCTTGCTTAACCTGTCATCATTACTTTCAAAAATAATATCATTAACATAAACTTCAATTAATAAAATATTATCTTGAGTTACCTTGATGTAGAGATGGTTGTCTGCACTTCCTTTTCTGAACACTGTATGTTGTAGATATTTATCCAGTCTAGAGTA
Source organism: Picea mariana (assembly GCA_032191745.1). NCBI lineage: Eukaryota > Viridiplantae > Streptophyta > Pinopsida > Pinales > Pinaceae > Picea > Picea mariana. Next base: position 9,323 of record JASDQU010711908.1, read on the forward strand.
CCATGCTCTAGTAGATTGTTTTAGACCATATAAGGTCTTCTTCAATTTACACACATAATCTGCGTTCTCTGACAACTGAAATCCTTTTGGTTGTTCAATGTAGACTTCTTCTTCAAGTTCCCCATTTAGAAAAGTTGATTTCACGTCCATCTGATACACTTTAATATTCTTGGAGCATGCATAAGCTAAAAGCAATCATATTTCTTCCATTCTGGCAACTGGGCAAATGTCTCTTCAAAGTCGATTCCTTCAACTTGTGTGTATCATTTACATACCAATCTAGCTTTGTTCCTTGTAACATGTCCATCTTCATTCAATTTATTTATGAAAAACTCACTTTGTGTCAATCACATTCTTATTATTTGGTCTTGGAACCAATTCCCAAGTGTCATTCTTCTCTATTTGATCCAATTCTTCATCCATGGTCTTATTCCATAATTCATCCTTGCCAGCCTCCTCAAAATTGTTTGGTTCAATCGTAAATACAAGTGCTAGGTGCATTTGTTCTAGTGAACAGATTTTTTTTCTAGTCTCAATTCCTGCATCCTTCTTTCCAATAATCTGATATAAAGGATGATTCTTTTGTACTCGTTTTCCAGATGTCTTTGGAGGCACTTCTTGAACTTGCTCTTCTACTTCTGTCTATTCTTCTTCATCTTCCTCTTCATCTTTTGCTTCTTCTTCGTAAAGCTATTCCACTAATTCATTTTCTTCTTCCTTTGATTCTCATCCACTTGTTTCATCAATTGTTACATTGATGCTTTCCACAACTTTGTTCAATCTCATATTGTAAAACTTGTATGCTTTCCTTGTACTTGAGTAACCAAAAAGTACACCTGTGTCCACATGAGAGTCAAACTTTCTCATTCTTTCATCTTCTCTTTTGATGTAGCATTTACTTCCAAATATCATGAAGTGCTTCACATTTGTTGGTCTTCCTTTCCATAACTTGTAGAGAGTTTTTCCATTGTTGTTTTTTAGCATTACTCTATTTTGAATGTGAATTGTTGTATGGACTGCATGTGTCCAAAAAATATGTGTCAATTTGGAATCCTTTAGCATTATTCGAGCCATTTCTTGTGTAATTAACATCCATAATGCTCCTTTGTCTCTGAACCAATCTATGAATCCATGCTCTCGACCACTGTCATATATTTGTCCAAACCTGCTAAGTGTTCTTACAAATCCATCTCTGTCCATACTGTCCAAGACTCTAGTGCACAACTGTCAATAATGCTGACCCATTTATTATTATACTACCATGAAGTCTTCACTACTACAACTATCAAATTGTACTTCTGATAACTGACTACTCTGGATCTGTCTACTCAAAATCTGCAAGCTTCTCAAAGGATGGTTCTTTGGTCTGTCACAACGCATAGACTCCCCCTGTCTAATATTCATGTTACCTGGGAGTCTCTAAGTCGAATGGCTCATAACAATTCTTGCTCTGATGTGTATTCATCATCATCTTCATTGGTAGATTCGTCATCTCTCTGAGATTTGACTTCTTTCTTTCTGTCTGTGGATTCATCTTTCACTACAATGCCTGAAAGTACAATCTCTTGAACATGTTCCTTATTTACCTATCCTTCTTTTCTTTCAGTTATTTTCCAAACCATTTTGTATCTGACATCTTTCTTTTTCTCTGTAGTATTTTCTTCATCTCGTTTTATTGCCAATCTTGCGATCTTTGGGACCTGGTCTTTGTTCACCTATTCTTCATGTTTTCTTATCCATACTTTCTTATATCTAATATCAGTTTTCTCTTTCATGGAAGTATCGATCATGCTTCTACAATCACTAGCTATGTGTCCATAGTTATGACATTTGTAACATTCAATGTTACGTGGGGTCACATAGGCATTTCTTGCTTGAACAGTTTTATAATCCCTACAATCTGCAACCTTATGTCCAAAATTAGTACAAAAAAACAATGACCATAAAAGAAATTTACATACCTGGGAGTGAATGATCTTCTTTGTGGTGTAGTCCTTCTGAATTTCTGCCTTGACTGATCATGATCATGATTGAAGCTTCTTTGTGGCTTGAACATGGATGGTCTTCTTGAAGATGTGTCTTTAATAGTTTTCTTAGATTATGGTTGACCATGATTCCTTCCTTTGATTACTTCTGCATAAATCTTTCTATTTTCTTCATTATTCTTTTCTAGCAACCTAGAGTGCTTCTCTCCATTCTTTATAACTAATGTGGATGTTTCTGTCTCTTCAACGTTCTTGTTGAGCTTGACGATTTTACTTCTCAATGTGAAAACTTCTTCTTTAAGCTTCTCAACCTCTTCTTTTTCCTTCATTATTTAAGACTTCATTACTTCTTTTGTTCCTTTTACTTCTTCAAGTTGGATTTCTGATGTGATTATTTCTTCTTCAAGTCCTTTCTCTTCTTGACCAAACTTTGCCTCAAGCTGGTTTAGATCGTTAGTTCTTTCCTTAATATGATCTGTCAATACCTTCTCTCTCATTTCTGCTTCTTCCTTCTGTGTTGTTATGTTGGCTTCCAAATGTTGCTTTTGATATTCAAGATTTTCTTCAATCTTTCTGGCTTCTTCTAGCTGAGTTCTTAAGTTCTCGATGACTTGTTGGGCTTCTTAAAAAATGTGAACACTTTCCTTTTGTTTTATCAATTCTTTCTTGAGTGTCTTGTTTTCTTCTCTTTCTTTTCTTAGTTCATCTAAAGCACCGATCAATTCTTCTTCATATTTGCCTTCTTTTTCAATTAGTATTTTTGTCTCATTTCCTTCATGGCATTCTATATCAAGATGTTCGCGTTTTTCACAATTAAAGCAAAACAACATACCTTTGTTGATTATGTACTCTTCATATTCTAAATCTATTTGACATGGTGAACATATTTCTTCTTGATCTGTACTTGCATCTTCTTTGACATTTTCTGAATCCGCGATGGGTGAAGAATATATATCATGTAACTTATCCCAAAGTTCTTTGGCCGATGAACATTTACCAACATTTTCTCTAACCGGATTAGGTAATCCTTCCCAGATGAAATCCATTGCTATTTTGTTATTCTTCTTCAATTCCTTCTTAGCTGCAGTCTTTGCCCTTTTTGAACTATCATATCTTGTAACTACTGATAGCCAAATATAATACCCCTGTGCCTGTAAAAATACTTTCATCCTTCCACTCCATAGCTCATAATTTAAACCATTACGACCATTAAACAATGGTACTCCATTCTCAAAATAATCCATGATCTCCTTCGAGTGGTTAAACTGTTTCTTGAAGGAACCGACTCTAATACCAATTGTTAGATTACTGAGAGGGGGGGTGAATCAATAATATAACAATTTAATCCTTTTTTACCATAAAATGCAAGTGTTATATCAATGTAGCATTATCATCCAATAGTTGCAGAGTAAATAAACATTGAACAAATGAACAATCATACACATACACAGTACACCAATGCTTTTACGTGGAAACCCAAAGCGAGAGAAAACCACATAATGCTTTTTTTTATATGTCTTTAAGAATTACATTCATTAGAAGCACCAACTTCCTTTGTTTTCCAGCTGCAACTAGAAGGAGGCTTGAACCCCCTAGTTTCTCAGGCTACAACATGAGGGAAGCTCGAACTCCCCAATTCTCTCGCTACAACCAGAAGGAGGCTACAACCCCCTATGTTCTCCGGATACAACCGGAAGGTGGCTACAACCACATGTCCTTGCCTCGTCCAACCGCCCTGATGTAGAAGTAAAATGATGGAACCACTGTCACACTATCATTGTGAGATATATTGTTGTAAACCTGTACTAATCAACATGCATCAAACAACCTGTAATCAACTTGTACCATAAACAACCTGTAATCAACCTATACCATAAACAAGTGCTTCAACCATGCACCAACCTGTACCTCAATCTGTACCATCAACGAGTTCATCAACCATGCACCAAATATGTACCAATCATGCATCAAATACACATAAACTATGACTCATCAAGATGTACCAACATCATCAACTATACACCTCATGCATGTGCCAACTCATCAACTACTTGTTTCAACCATGTACCCAACATGTACCTCAACCAAAAGCCCGCATCAATTTCATCATCCAAATTTGATTTGTAACTCTGTAATAGACCTGGTGTATATGATCACATACCAACAAACCTTCTTTAACTTTAACAACAAGAGACTAGCATTTTCATCAAACTTTACTTTAGTCTCACATGACTAATTTTGGATTAATCAACAACCCTAACTTCAAATAATCATAACTATGTACCTATAATGAATAAAGATGTGAAAATAGTACACAATGTTCTTCAGTGTCTTTTATGGAATTCCTCCATGTTTCACTGCTTGAAACCTCTCAGAAAATGAGTTATATAAAAAATGACATACTTTGTTGAATTTTGGCTTATTCTAGAGAGCGAGCTTGTAGAGTGTTAGCGTTGGAAGTCACCTCTGGATTGCAGCAGAGGTAAGCCCAAGGGCCATCAATTTGTATATCACAGTAAATAGTTTAAAGGGTGGTCTAATGGATGCTGTCTCAAGATTATATCGCTTTAAATCAGAAAACTGGGTTGGGAAGGCACATATAAGTGAGGTCTTGATCTAACTTAAGCCAATAAGTCTATATAGTGGTGAGTAGGCAGAAGAAACATGAGAAAAGCATGAAAGTCTGCTCTGGACATCTGGTCTTCCAGCAACATGTGGAGGAAAAGTCTCATATACAAGATCTTCTTGGATTTGAAAACTTGGGGAAGCTGAAAACGTTGCAACAACCCCCAAAGCTTTACAATTAGATTCAACCAACAACTTGGTTAAACCTTGACCTTTAACTAGTTTGGTGAGTTTTATTTTCAGATTGAATTCAAGGATCTTGGCAATCCACTTGCTCCTTCTCCCATCTATATCAAGCTGAATGAGAATGTCCTTCACAGAGGCTGAAGGAACATATGCAATGATCTTTGAATGCAAAACATAGACTCTGAAAGCTTTGAGAGATTTCACAAGGGCATAGGCTTGTTTCTCCATGATATCATATTTTGCCTCTGCATCTCTCAATGCCCTGCTAAAAAATGAAATTGCTTTCTCTAGCCCTTCAACATTCTTCTGCAACAAAACAACTACCACCGTATCAAAATAAGCAAAAGAAAAAATAAGAAAATCCTTGGAAAAATCAGGATTGACAAGCACAGGTGCTTCAGTCAATGCCTTCCTTCTTGATCTGGCTGAAGGATTTTCGGGACTCAGAAGTCCATTTTACTTCATTTCCCTTTCTGAGCATGATTGTGATATGCTTCACCAGCTCAACAAAATTGGAAACAAACCTCCTTAAGAAATTAATTTTTTCGAGGAAAGACTCAACTTCCTTCTTGGATCTGGGAAGTGACAAGGTTTGAATAGCTTCGATCCTGCTTGAATCAATTCTGACCCCATCAACTGATACTATGTGCCCCAATAATTTCCCTTCCTTCATGGAAAACAATGATTTCTTGGGATTTAAGGAGAGACCAAACCTTCTACACTTCAAGAAGACTTTCCTCAGATGACAACAATGTTCTTTATCATATTTGGAAAAGACCATTATATCATGCAGATAGATGATCACAAACTGATCCTTCTCCCCAATGAAGGCGATGTCCATGGCTCGTTGAAAGGTCACTCCTGAGTTCATCAATCCAAATGGCATTTTGGCATACATGAATGTGGCCCCAAGGAGTAGTGAAAGTTGTCTTTTATCTGTCCTCAGGCAAGACAAAGATCTGATTGTATCTAGAAAATCCATCAATCATGGAAATCCTAGACACACCAGTTACCCTCTGCAATATGTGTTCCATCTTTGGCAGCGGGTAATTATCCTTCCTAGAGCTCCTGTTCAGATTTTTGAAGTCAACACAGACTCTGATTTCTCCACTCTTTTTTCTCACTGGGACTAGGTTGGCTACCCACTTAGAATATCTCAAAGGCACAATAATCTAAGCATCCAAAAGCTTCTTCACCTCCCTTTCCATAATAGGCAACATCATAGGATTTATTTGTCTTAATTTATGCCTAAATGGCTTGGCCTCCTCTTTCAATGGGATCTTGTGTTCAATGACACTGGTGTCATATGTTAGGAGATCTTTGTATGTCCAAGCAAACACATCAACAAATTCCTTTAATAGCTCAGTATACTCGGCCCTCTGCTCTCTTGACAGACTGCTTGACAATTTGACAAAATTTTGGGTCCTTCTCTATGCCAATATTGCACTCGGCCACCTCGGCATCATCATCCGAAATTTTACCCTTCACTGCCACATCATTTCTGTCAAAGAGCCTTTCCAAAGGAACTATTCCCTTTGGGATGTGATTGTTGGGTAGTTGGACAATGTGACGATCAACACTTTTTTTCAAGAAAACATCAGGATGGGGCTCTATTTTAGAGTCAAGATCTTGATCAATGTGCAATACAAAAAACTCCTCGATAGTTTCTAGGAATCTTTTGATTTCAAGATCATCCTCAAAAACTTTCCAATGCTTGACATTGTCAGGTACATAGAGTTTATATTTCACTTCTACATCATACCTGAGTTTAGGTGGCAGAGGGACTTTGAAATTGCTTGCTGAAACAACTAAAGAATCATCCATGACATCCTTTTCCCTTGGAATATATGAAATGTTGAAAGCCGAGAAGAATCTGTCAATGAGGTCCCATACTTTGTTTCTATAGGTTATGAGATTAGGATGCTTAGCTTGATACATATTTCTAATTTGTTTAACAATCAATTCTGCATCTCCAAACACAGATATTTCCTTGATCCCCATGTCTTTTGCGGCCCTCAAGCCCAAAACAAGAGCTTCAAATTCTGCCACATTATTGGTAGCTTCGAATTCCAGTTTGTATGACAGAGATATGGCTTCCTGGGTTGGTGAAACCAAAACTATTCCAGCACTAGCAACATCCTTAGAGGAGGCTCCATCAAAAAACATTTTCCAAACAAAGGTGGTGGAGAAAAAAGCTTTATGAAAAACCGTGGACTGCTTTTTGAGCTTTAAGGCAGGCTCAGGAGCATTAGTGAATTGCAACAAACTGCCCCCCAACTCAATATCAAGTGCAAAGATAGGATGGTTGGTGGGGTCAATTTCATCACTAATAATATTGGCCAACTAAGCCTCTCTGTACAGTCTTTTATGCTCCCCTCCGAACACAAGAATGGTAGCATATGTGAAGTCCATATGCAAGGTTCCCCCAAGCCTTTTAATCCAAGATCTTGACAAAAGCATGCCAAAGTTGGGAGGAACGTCAACCACCACAATATCCATGACCACACTTTTCATGGGCAGCTGAAACAAGGTCACAACTAGATCTTTAATGACCCCAGGACATTACACCCTCCTTGAATCGAAAGAATACAAATCATGATAAGCTTTCGTGAGCTCTAGTCCTAGTTCTTCCATGACAATTTTGGGCATGAAATTATGAGATGCCTCTGAGTCCATCAAGCAATTTTGTAACACCTTATCATGTATGTTCAGTGATGTATAGAAAGGAGGGGATGAATCATCTCTATCTTCTATCATAGAACCTAGGATGACTGTTGGCTTCTCATCTTGGAGATTTTCTGAGTCTATGGAATGGCAGGATGGCTTAGACTGCAACAACTTAAAGAGGGACCTTTTGAAGTCTTTGTGCTTGACCAGCTTTGAAAGGGGGACATGGATTTTGATCTTCTAAAATTCGTGCTCAAAGCTAAAGGAGGAAGGGGGCTTCAGGATCTCTCTTACCTCTGGGACAAGGTCCTTGGCCTATTGGTGGAGGATTCTGAGCTTTCTTTTCTTTGTTGTTATTTGTTGCGTCTTTAGAAGGATTCTTTGTTATGGAAGGTTGATCAGGGATGTCAGACTTCCCTTCCTTCTTCTTAGACCCGAGGTTATATTTATTGGGACTACTATTGGCTTTCTCCCCCTTGCTTAGCTCATTTATTTGACTATTCATGAGGGACTCCTCATAGGCAGATTGAGTTAAATGGGGAGAAGGGGAGGTGTCTCCAATACAATGAATTTCAGGGTCATGCTCTTCCTCCTCTCCTTCTTCATCAACAACAAGGTTATTTTGAAGAGGGGTTTGGTTTTTTGATCATCCCTATCTCTGTTTCTCAGCTCTCTGGGCATAATATGAGGAGCATTGTTATTTGGCCTCCTGAAGCTGCCTCTGTTATCAATATTTGGGACGTTCTTATAACCTTGCTTCCCTTCAAACTTCATCTTCTCCATTTCTGCAGAAAGGGATTTCACCATCTTGGTTAATTCATCCACTTGAGGTTGGGATGCAGAAGAACCAGATGTTGAGGCCTCAGATCTCCCTCTTCCTCTATCTCTGTCAGCTTTGTTTCTAAGTCTGTCAACTGCCAATACATTGGATTCTACTTCTAGGGCTGCATCTTGCATATGAGCCAGGGAAGTATCTCTTCTTTCTCTGAGAAGGAGGCAGAAGTCAGGGTCAAAAGCACTAGCATAAGTGATTTTGGCAGAGGCTTCAGTAGGCTTTATCTTGGCAAGGATTTTATTGTACATCTTGTTGAATCGTTTGGAGAAGTCAGAGATTGATTCTCCCTCTTTCCTCTTCATGGACCCAAACTCTGTGATATAATACATAAAGTCCTTTTTGTCTCCCCACTGCCTCAAGAAAACCTCATCTAGAGCTTCAATCCCAACAATAGATCCAGGGGTCAAGCCTCTTAACCACTTTCTAGCCTCATCATCAAGGCTCTGGACAATGACTCTCATCCAAATATCTTCATTTTCAATATCCAGATTATCTCCATAACTGTAGAAGGCATCAAGGTGCTCTTCAGTAGTTATGTCTTCTTCTCCGATGAACTTGGGCATATATTTCAGGTAATCTCCAGTAGGGAGAGCATTCATGGGCTGAGGTAATACTGGGGGGGCATATCTTGCAGCCACTATAGCATCCATTCTGTTTCTAGGGGGATTAGCCCCTGCCATAGGGATACGAGGTAGAGGAGAATAAGGGGGAGAAGGTGTTAAAACATGGGAGACTGGAAGTGAGCTTCCGAGAGGAAAGGAAAACAATAGAGGATTTGGAGAAAAGGCTAACGGACTTGGGGGAACAAAGGTTTCCCTTTCTGTGAAATCAGTAACTCTAACAGAAGGAGGAGTGGTAAAGCCCGGGGTAGGAAAATCTTCTGAGGTGTTGGGTCTAAACCATGGCACGACTTCAGGGGAGAGAGGAGTGATAATGGTTTCTCCCTCCAATCCTAGACCAGGAGGGGAAAACTCAACAAGAACATTCCCAAAATTTAAAGTTCGGGAAACTCCAACAGAAGGTACAATAGAAGGTTGAAAAGCAGAAATTGGAGTTCCTATAGGATAATGAAAATCATTAGAAATACCTCGTTTAACAGTAGAAGTAGCTTGATGAAGGGCCTTTCCCTTTCTGATAATTTTCCCTGGGTCAGCTTTAGGTGTTGCTAAATGTATCTGTGGAGTAGACCTTGTGTGTCTGCCTCTGGAAGCCACAACTGAAACAGTGGAGTCACTAGTGGATTCACCTTAATGGAATCACTACAGTGGAGTCGCCAAGTGCACAGTTGCAATCTTGATATACTAGGCTCCGATGCACCTTCAGAACCAGTAAGCTTTGTCGTTCAATCCCAGGGAGAAACTTCAACTTCGTCCCTGTCAACGGCGCCATAAATGTTAGCATTGGAAGTCACCTCTGGATTGTAGCAGAGGTAAGCCCAAGGCCCATCAGTTTGTATGTCACAGTAAATAGTTTAAAGGGTGGTCTAATGGATGTTGTCTCAATATTATCTCGCTTTAACTCAAAAAATTGGGTTGGGAAGGCACAGATAAGTGAGGTCTTGATCTAACTTAAGCCAGTAAGCCTGTATAGTGGTGAGTAGGCAGAAGAAACATGAGAAAAGCATGAAAGTTTGCTCTGGACATCCGGTCTTCCAACAGCCCGTGGAGAAAAAGTCTCAGATACAAGATCCTCTTGGATCTGAAAACTTCGGGAAGCTGAAAACGTTGCAACAATAGATATAGTCAAACCTACACTATACTACAGTCACAACACCCGACTAGATCATCCATGCCTGAGATTTGAGAGTCAGAAGCAAATAAATGAAAGGAGAAGTTGGTTGCCATTAAACAAGAAGTCTCAAATAACAGTCATAACCAGAGAACCAAAGAACCAGAGGCCTCGCTAAAACATTACAATTGGGAGCGTAGCTCTACCATCAACCCTTACAAAATATCAAAATTGAGTATTTATACTCAAAACAAAAATCACATAAGCATAATTGAGAAGCTGTATTGAAGGCATTACGTGTGCGTGTTCCCTGTCGGACTGGGCATATAATCTCTGAATAGACGTGAACTTCTATCAGATGCAAGAGGGCTTTAGAACAAACCTGTCGATGAGCTGACTAACTGGCGGTCCTTTCCTACGCTTTCTACTTATGGCAGAAACAACGTTCAACCACCACCAACCACCTTCATAACTGCTTCATTAGGATCGGGGAAAGCTCAAGTCAACTTTGCACCTGTAAGACGTGGCAGCCTCAGCATTCGTCGTCTGGGTCTGAGTTGGATGTTTAGGGGGGAACCCTGACCGCAAACGTGGCTGCCGATGAAGTGATTGGCACACTCAACGTGGAATAGCGGGCGAGAGATGGCCAGGTGGACAACTGTGGATGGACGAGGACACTGAGGAGGCCCATGTGGCGGAAGATGAGAAAGGGACAGGTACCGACGGGACAGTGAGTGGAAGACAGATGGAGGGAGCGAAAGTGATGAGGAGTGACCACTTGTCGGCCCGGGATAGGACATTATGTGCACATGCATATATCGGGGATGCAAAAAGCGGTTTGGAACTTCCCCACTTTTGGCCCCGATGTGCGTCTTTGGATGACACGTAGCACCTTTATGAACCATGGTTGTTTTTCCCGAACCGCCCTATCCTTTTTATCTTGTGCGCACGTTGAGGCCTCGATATGGCCCTCGACTGTCGATCTGGGGTGCTCAACTCTCGATCGCTCAGATTTGTGCGCGTCTTATCATGTCACGCCAAAACATCACATCACACCTCCGACTTGGGATATAAGTCGAATGTGGGTTTTTGCCCGCTTTCTTTAATTATTTCGCCAAGGGGCCAACTTCTGAGGAAAACAAACCCCCCGCCCCCCACACCCTACAAATAAATGTGATAACATAGAGCGTACCCCACATGGAATATTTTTTGTATGGATTTGAAAATGGTACACATAATATTACAGACTATACTCTAACCAATACATTTGGTCTTACTGAAGTTGGATCTATTATGAAGAAGTTATGACGTTTTTACTCGAAACACTTGTTTTAGACTAGTTTCAGGACTAGCCACAAACCCTATTTTCCACGGAGTGTAACTCCAAAAATACAACGNGTAAATAACATACCCTAGAAAGCATCATCAAAATAATTTATCCTCCCTTGAATTTCGGCCTTCTTTACTTCACCTTCCCTCTGAAATTCACCTTAGATATCCTTTGGTTACCTCAGTCACTTATATGTATTTAATATGCTCAAGTGTAATTAAAATGAGAGACTCTTGCCTCTTATTTATACTTTTATGTAGCTTTCTCAAGGGGTTGCCTTCTAACCATCTTAAACTACTTTTCTTATTTTAGGGCTAACCCACTTCTAACCACTTGTCCACTTAGTAATTTCTCCATTAACTTTCTTATTTAAATAATTTCTTTCGTATCTACTTTGACTTATAGTATACTCATCACTTCACTTTACTATTTAAATAATTTTTTCTTTGCAACCACTTTGAGTACTTTGACCTTTTGGGGCTTCTAGATGACTCATGAGGGTTCTCCAACTTCACATGGCCATATCTCTCCAACCATGAGGAGTTATGTGACGTTCCACATACCACTGGAAATGACATGACATGTACTATCCATCTAGAATAGTTTTATTTAAATAATTTCTTCTTTGCAACCACTTTGACTACTTTTACCTTGATTAATGAGATTTCTGTGGTTGGGATTTTTAGTTTTGATCGGAATAACCACAATTTTGTTAATTGACTCATGAGGGTTCTCCAACTTCACATGGTCATAACTCTCTAACCGTGAGGAGTTATGTGACGTTCCACATACCATAGGAAATGGCATGACATGTATTGTCCATCTAGAATAGTCCTACCTTCAAATATATTAAAACTCATACCATTTTACATCAAACAAACTTGGGTCCATTACCCAAACCTTTGCGCTACCAGAATTCGCTACCAGACTTTTTTCAAGGGTTGAAATCAATCACAACCAACCCAAATAAAGAATAACCAGCACGGAGGGATAAAGTCTCAGCGACTCTGACAACACGACTTGGAGATAATGCATCTGCTCTAGCTCTTCGATACTAAAATTCACTGAATTGTCGGCTCTCTTGTTTAAGATCGACATGATTTCTGCAACAATCCCTTCTTCAACACCCAGGTGGTGAAGGACGAGCAAGAAGAACTAGGACATGGCCACACATGACATGTTGCGCCCAACGAGAATGAAATTAACCAACACGTCGCACAACATTTTTTCAGAGTAAACGGCTCGCTCGACCTCGTCTTTCACTTCCATGGAGACCGACAATAGGCCGCCCTACTGTACCAAAGTAGCCCGCCTCTTCCAAGCTGATGGACGATGTTATGTTGAATCTAGGATTCAATGCAAACATTTTTCCAAAGCAAGCTTGGGAGTTGATGGCTAAGTCAGGTTAGCGAGTTCTTCTAGAATTTCTCCCTTTATGTCCATTACATATACTTTCACGAAAGCAAGTCAACCGATAATAGGTTGGGATGCTTCAATGGTGATATCGGTGGCCATGGTTGAGGTCAAAGCAACAGTGATGAGGACAACCGCGGTGCAGGCGGAGGGTAAAGCCATAGTAGAGTCGATTTTTAAGCTTAAAAACCCCATGAAACAACATAATTCTTTGCTTTTCACCTTTACAACCAAAATATTATTTGAAGGCTTCACTTCTAAAAGAAGATAAATGCAACGATTTTCATTTCTTCTTTTTTCCTTTTTGGTTGGCTGGGCAAAAGCTTAGACCTGAAATCTCGCTGAACGGATAGATCTGCCTCTTGGCACCTTGCTGCCTCCCATATCGGGGCCCTAGAGCGAAGAAGGCTTGCAGAGACTGCAACTGTAATTATTCTTTAGACTTTACAACCTTTTTGCCACATATCTTTCCAATTTCAGAGGATGAAGGATGAGATCTGCACTTTATACATGCTGAAAGGTCCGATTCTGCGGTCGGATTCAAGTTTTTGAACTTGTGAATATGGAACTTCGTGGCCTGGAATCCCGTGAAAATCCTAGTTTTTCGCTTGTTCTCGCCATTATCCGAAGCTTTCGAGATGGAGAGTTGTACAAGTTTACCAAAAGTGGTTTTACGTAACTATTGTTTTTTGAATAACAATACACACTATCATCGTCCATCACGTGCCTAATCCCACATGGTAACTCAGGCAATCCAATCCGTGGATATCCTGCATTGGACTAAGAAATTGTTGTAGGGAAATTAAGGCAGGAACTGCAAACAAGGCTAGGGCATACATATCGCATTGAGTTTCACTGATAAATACTCCTTGCATGAATGCATGTGGATGGCCACGCCATAAGGGATTGACTGTAGCCGTGTCAATGCACTGACGAACTATAGCGCATATCGCCATGGAACAAGGGACACACTCCACTGGTGTCACATATGTATACCTTGACTACAGAGAGGCAGGGCATCAAGTGTAGAGAAACGATCCCGGAGCATTAACGCACATCATTAATGGGGGTGACGACATCCTGTCGCCACCCCCTCGCTCCCGTTCCCAATGCCAACGTCAGGCAATGCAACTTTACCTTAAACCATGGTTTAATGTCTTGAAAACCATGCACTCAAATAGTTAAAATCACCCAAAACATAATGTCCCTGCTATGACAGGGACATGACAAATTAAATATATTATCTCAAATTTCATAATAAAAATCTTACAAGTCATCAATAAAGAATGAAGATTATGTTTTCTTTATTATTCTCCCCCACTCTCACCCTCACCCTCAAATTTCTATTATTCCCTCCATCCCCACCCTCGCCCTCATATTTCTATTATTCCCTCCATCCCCACCCTCGCCCTCATATAAGATAAACTAAATCTTATTTCAATAGAAAGTATTTCAAAAAACAAACTTACAAATCAATTTTTACTTTTATAATAAATCTTTATTATAAGAAAGAATAAAAATCAACTAAATCTTATTTCAAAAAGAGATAATTTAATATACAAAAATATTTGAATCTAAATTAAAGTTGAAAAATATTTCCACGTAAATTTGTGCAAGTATGAGGATCATATGATGTCTCTTCATTCTCAAAGTTGAAATGTCTCTTCATATTCAAAGTTGATGACTCATTTTTTTGACATCTAAGTAAGCTTTTACTCTTACAAGATGGTTTCTTCTCCCTCGGCTAACTATTAATTGATCTTGTGCCGAGATCCAAATGGATGGTGTAGTTGTCACTCGTAATAACTACATTTGTATGTTAACTTATTGTTTTTTCGATTTCTTGTGTCTAAGTTCAATTAAGATCCTTTTGACTTCTTGTAGTAGAAAATGGATATGACAATTTCGCTAATGGTTCTGCGATCATCAAATTTTAAGCTTTGACCAATTCCTGAAGATTGGTCTAGCATTCATCTAGTTATTTCCAGAAACATAGATTATTATAGAGTAGGAATTGGTGTTGTATGTAATCATTAAGAAAATTGGAAATTTAATTCTCATCTTGAGGTGGATTTGTATTTTATTTTTCTAAGATTTAGGTTTTGATTGTGTGGTACAACTTGAGTGGGCTTTATGGTTAAGAGCATGTGTTTCTTCCCATGAGGTCACAGGTTCAATTCTAAAGGGGGCAAGGTATGTACACTTCTGTAAACTTTAGTAGCCAAATCTCTACGCGGAGGGGGTCCCTTGTCCCACAAACAAGGGGGTCTCATACAATACTTGGTCTCATACAAGGGGGCTTGGTCGTGACCTTAAAATTAGATTATACTTGGTGGGAACTCATGACTGGTTGTTGACAAAACTTTTCTTTTGGGGCCAATTACCAAGCTTATTTTGTATGAAGAAGGCATTCAAAAAATTAGAATAATTTAATCCAATATCTGATATGTTTTGAGTTCATGGGTAAGTTTTTACTTTAGAAAATTGTGAATTAGGGATATGGCATGGGGCTAAGTGTTGTTCCAGAGTTTGTGTTTTAAGGCTATAAAACACACCGTCTAGGCATCCATAAGAAAAATCGGTCTTTGAAATAAGAAACAAAGAAAATCAAATCAGAGTTGGTTTCCCAACCTTCTCTGTCTTTCTTCCCTTTGATCTTGGATAGCTAT
>JASDQU010711911.1:6790-27514 GCA_032191745.1 Picea mariana
TCATCTGAATTGGTCTGGTGGAACTTTGTCTTCTATTGATGCTTCGAGAAATCTTGTCTCATCTCTGAGCATTTTCTGACTGGCTTAACTCATACTAATTTATCTTTCTGCTAGTACTAGATCACTGAACTGAGGACTGACATTCGGGTGCACCTTCAGTCCTTTGAGCTTCTTGCTCTCCCTCTGAGTCAGATATCCAACCTGACTGACATATCACATGCTGGCCAAGCACTATGTATACTCTGCCTCTCTGTTCTCTAATCAGAACTGTTCTGATGGGAACCTCATCTATTGCATGAATATGAACATAACCACGCTCGAAAGTGATTACATATCCAACATCCTCCAGAGTCGAGACTAAGAGGAGATTAACTCTTCACCTTGGTACAAACAACACCCCTTCAACTTCCAAGGTCTCTTCGAAGTCCAACAGAAACATGACACTGCTGAATCCTCTGATCTGGTGAGTCCCATTCACGACATGACCAGGACCATTCTTAGATATGAACATAAATGAATCCAACATTCCTGTCATAAGACTAGTGGCCCCACTGTCCACTATCCAAGTCCTGTCAAACTCAAAGCTATTGTTGTTGCCACTAGAAACAATGGAAACAAGAGAAAACTCTTTCTCAAACTTCTCACTAAAGTCATTTACCTCTGCAGAGGCTGCTACCTGTTTCTCCTTCTCCTTCTCCTTTGTCCCCTTCCTGTTGGGACACTGTGTTGCATAGTGGCCATATTCATTGCATGCAAAGAAACGAACTTTGTTGATGTCAATCCTGGAACCCTTCTTACTTTTTCCCTTGCCCTTTGACAGAAGAGAAAAGTTCTCCTCAGTAGCTCCCTCTCTTCCCTTCTCTCCATTCACCCGAATCTCCTCCTGAGTGAAATCATCCCAAAGTTTGCTCCAATCTGGAAGTTTTTCATGTCCCACAATGCATTTCACAAAGACTTCCCAATCCTTTGTAAAACCTCTCAAGGCTATCCTCACAAGCTCTTAATATGAGATGACTTCCCCCACAGTTGCCAATTCATCCTTGACTTGTGCCACCCGGGTAAGATATGGAACCACACTCTCACCCATGGTCATCTTGATTGAATGCAGTTTATCTTTGAGTGCCATCTTACGATTTTCATTTTTAGCCTCGTATAGGTTTTTCAATGCCTCCCACATTTCTTTGGATGTCTTCTTTTCAGTCAGGTGTGGGATGAGTGGATCCCTTACTCCATCCAAAATAAGTCTCTGGGCTTTGGCCTCTTTGACTTCATGTATATCCAAGGCAATAGGATCGTTGGGAGGAACTATCACAGTAGTGACAAGAGCCCACAGTTTATTTTCTTTAAAAACAGTTGTCATTCTAACCTTCCATTGGAAATAGTTAGAAATACTATCTAACCGGTCCTCAAGTCTGATGGAAGCCATATTCAAACAACTATTCCCCTTTTGTCTTTGCCCAACTCTGAAATCAATATTCTACAGAATGCACTTCTTACAGAGTCCTTGCTCTGATACCATGAAGATTTTTAATGACAAAATAATAAATATCTCATTCACACATTTCGTCAAACACTTGACTAACCTAAGATTTTAGTCTTTTAATAAATGCCTTTAAAACTGAAAGCAACTAAAAGCTAAAACACTTAAGTCAAGTAAATCACTGACCCATACTCTGATAAGGCAATAAATAGACAAGTGATTTTTGGTCCAATGACCAAAGCAAAAACCCCACTGTGGGGAAAACCCTAGAGAGATTATTTCTATTATTCAAGAGCAGATCTGAAATTTCTTACAACCCATAAATTTATTAATTCCAACTGTAAATTAGAAATTCAAATGAACTTATCTCAGCAATTTGATTTCTTTCTAGAAATGTGTGCTAGCAAGCTTCAACTGCCCACACGTGCCAACCAAACAACAACCCGATTTTTGGGAAATCGTGTCATTATACAGATCACAAACAACAACAATAATGCACATAAATTTGCCTTGAAAAGCGTACCAGTAGGTACAATACGAACTGTACGTACTTCTTTCTTGGAAATCGTGCCTCCCTCTTGCTGTACAAATTGTCTTCTCACTGTACGGACTGTCCTTCCTTCTGCTGTACGGACTGTTATGATTGCACTGTCTTGGGAACCGTGCACTCTAATTAACTTGGAAAACTGTGCTCTTAAACTCTCCAGAAATCTGATCTCTCTCTCCTTTGTCTCTATTGTGTGTTCTTCTCACATTCCTAAGCATGTATATGTATTCTTCTCTTTTCCCAAGAAACCCTAACTTACATAACCAACTTCAATCTAATGGCTATCATAAGTCTAATCTGAGGGCTCATATTTAATGCTCCTCATTAATCACAAAATAAGTAATAAATGCTCATTAAATACTTTTGGGTCCCACAACTTAAAATCACTTTAAGTTATAAATTACATTCACTTTATAAAAGCACTTTATTTAAAAAGTCACTTTACAAATAAAACATGTCAGGAAATATGACTTTTATGTCCTCCCCGTGACAAAACACAAAAACATGAATGAGGACATCCCTTGTTACATTTCAACAATATGTTGACCAGGTAACATGCAGTACCCACTACCTTTGACAAAATTCTTACCCTAACCCAACACCACTGAGCATGCACCTTGCTTTTTCCATCAGTGTCCTGTTCATTCTTTTTGCAACTCTATTCTGCTGAGGTGTATATGGAGTAGTCTTCTGCCTTGCTATACCACAATTCTTACAGAATTCTTCAAATTCATTTCCGCAAAACTCTCCGCCATTATCTATCCTCAACACCTTAATTATTTTCTCTGTTTGATTCTCAACAAGAGCCTTAAACTCTTTAAACCTGTCAAAGACTTTAGATTTCTTCCTGAGGAAATATATCCAAGTCTTCCTCTAGAAGTCATTTATAAATAAGACATAGTACACAGATTTTCCCAATGATGGGATCGGCACAGGTCCAAAAACATCACTGTGAACTAGCTGTAAAATTCCTTATGCCCTCGTTGCACCAGAGAGGAATCTTATGATTTTGCTTCCCATAGAGACAATGTTCACAGAAATCAAAATCCAGAGAGCAGTTAGACATACCTTCAACTATACCGTTACCGTGTAGTAGTCGAAGACCCTTCTCTCCGATATGCCCCAGTCTTTGATGCCACGGCATAACCTTTTCTCTAGAGACTGTAGTAGTTCTTTCTTCTTCAACTCAAATATCAGGAACAATGGAACTATTACACCCATCACTAATAGTGCTTCCTTGCAACATATATAGAGTTCCAAACCGAACTCCCCTCAGCAACACCATTGCTCCTCGAACCATCCTGCAGGTTTCCTTTTCAAATATTGTTTTTACCCCTGCATCATCCATTTTGCTTACAGAAATCAAATTTCTGGCCAAACCTGGGATGTGCAAAACACCAGGCAGTGTTCTAATCCTTCCATCTATGAGCTTCAACTTGACTCTTCCTCTTCCTATGATTCTGGTTGTCAAATCATTACCTAAGAAAACATTACCTCCATCATACCTTTCATATTCACAAAACCACTCCCTGTGGGGGGTCATATGAAAGGATGCACCAGAGTCAACCAACCATGCGTCATGATCTGCATGTGTGATTGAAGAGTCCAAGTACACATCCCCTCCTTCTTCCTTGGAGGTATTTTCTTCTGTAGAATGAGATTCTTCAGATACCTTATTTTTCTCAACCTTGGATCTACACTGCTTCTTGTAGTGCCCTTCTTTTCCACATCTCCAACATACCTTTACAAACTTTCCGGGAGATTTTGATCTACCCTTAGACTTAGATCTCCCACTTGAGAAATTAGATCCATTCCTTTCCTAGGAACGTCCTCTTGCAAATAATGTGTCTGTGCTTTGTCCTTCCATATTCTTTCATCTCATCTCCTTCGAGAACAAGGATGAGACTGCTTCTTCAAACTTCAAGGAAGCTGTATTACTACTTATGGCCACAACCAGACTATCCCACGAGTCTGGTAAAGAACATAGTAAACTGATACATTTATCTTCATCTGAAATTTTAATCTCAACAGATACTAACTGACTTACCACAATATTGAAGGCGTTCAAATGCTCTGCCACCGAATTTCCATCTCTCATCCTCAGGTTATACAACTTCTTTCTCAGGAATATTTTATTTACCATGGACTTAGACTGATACAAATTCCCCAACTTTTCCCATAAATCCTTGGCTGTAGCTTCCTCTAACACATTCAGTAATACTGAATCGGAGAGACACAGTTGGATTGTGCTCTTTGCCTTTCGATCCAACTTTTTCCAGTCATCTGCAGAAGTTCCTGTAGGTGTAGTACGTGGATCTACCGCGATCCACTGATCTCTGTCCACCAACAAATATTTCATCTTGAGCTTCCACAACTCAAAACTTTTCCCATTAAACTTCTCGATCTCCATCTTCGAATTGCTTGCCATTTCTTTTCACCTGAAAAGAAATACCGCAAATCTCCCACTGTAACAAGGCTTATCACAGTCCCGAGCCAAACCCTTGACCACAAAGGCATCCCCCTGAAGCCAATAAAGCTCTGATACCAAATGTAAATTCTAACCTTATACAATATCTATTGCAAACAGATATTCAGAAAAAGAACAGAAAAGATACAATGGCAAATACAAACATTGCACAGATTTTTCCCCTGGAAACCCAAACCGGGAAAACCAACATATTCTATATTATTCATCATGTTACAATGTTTACAATACAAAATACATATAGGAGCCAGCGACATCCAAAACCCTAACCCAATGACCTGGATTAGTCCAAAACCCTAATTCTTTAACCAGAAATAGAAAACCATCGACAAAGAAGGAGAAGAGGAAAATAAAACAATATAGAAGAGTTTGCATATAACATAAAAGGAAGAGGAGACAAATAAAGAAGACATCAGTAGTGACAACTCAACTAAAGAAGAAATACTTATGGCATTTGAGAAAGGGTTGTTGAACCCAATGGCTAATTCTAGCAGTATAAAAACCCATCGAGGCTCTGTATATGTAATTTTCACGAATTTGAAGTTTTAATATAAATTAAATTGCGTTATTTAAATATTTCCTTTGTTTAATTGCTAGATGTTAAATATTTGATATGTGCAATTGTTTTACATTGTGCCATCCAAGTTTAGTTAAATAAACAAAGCTTTGTCTACGTGTGTTTCATTGAGCTAATTTGTAGACCTATTTGGGACTACATAAGTTTGGCCTTAAAGCAATTGACTTTATGTGTTGTGGAGAATTACAATGCTTAGTGAATTAGTGTATTAGTAATATATATTTTCTTATTTCATTGATTCAATATATGTATAAATTATTGAGAAATGTCACCTCTCGATCATCCTCATAAAGATTAAAAACAACTCCGACTCGTTGATGCATTTGGTATCCCTCGATGCTATAATAAACCATGAAACTCTAAAATTGAAGCATATGATCATCCACTTGAAGACCATGAATTAGATAGTGCAAAACTTCATGAAGAGGAACCAACATCAAAGATGCCCATAAGAGCATTCAAGTTCAAATGGAAGACAAGATTTTCATGGTCTTATGCCATAAAATATTGTAAAGGTGTTAGAAGGATAAAATGTTCGTGGTGTGTAAAAATTAAAAGGGAAACTTTATTTGCTAAAGATGGAAGTACGACTCTTCAAGTCAATGGTCTAAACATCCATGCAACATCATGGGCTCGTAAATTTGCTTTGCAAATTTTAGAGGGGGAAAGCAAATGGAGTACTCTTTCAGTTACTAAACATGTAGAGCTAATGGTAGACATTGAGAAGGAGAGAATCATATCAGTGATTGAAAACATGTATTTTGTCACCATACATGATTTACCTTTAGAAGTATACAAATCAATCTGTATACTCAACCTCTAACAAATGAATACTCAGCATATACAAATACAAGATATGAAAAATAGTTTCTACAAGCTACCAAGGAGGTATATTGGAAAAGGTTAAAAGATTAGATTTCCAATGGAATATTTTTCTCAATTTCAGTTGATGAAAGTATTGACTAGACTATGGTGCAACATTTGATTGTTTATATTATATACTTGAAAAATGAAGGAAGAGGTCAATGTGTTACATAATTCATACACTTTCTTCAAATTAGGGATGGAACATCGTAGTCTACACATGATGTCGTGACATCTCTTTTAGTATAAATGAATCTATCCTTAATAAAGTTAGTTGGATTTGGATCCGATGGAGGTTCATCCATGAGGGGTATTCGTGAAGGTTTATCTACTAAGCTTTGTCAGCATGCTCCTCATTTATTAGATATCCACTGCAAATCTCATCGAGAAGAATCACCAGCAAATGATGCTTCATCTTATTTTGCAGAGTTGTAAGCTATTGATAAGTTTGTAAATAAGGTTTATTCGTAGCTTGGGAAATATACTAAAAGACACGGAGAGCTGGAAGAGCTAATGGAGTCATTTCAAATCACAAGGTTAGAAGTGTTACAGATTCATAACATTGGGTGGCTCTCTGGAGGCAAAGTCACGGAAAGACTCGTTAAGCTCATGCCCACTTTGTTAAGAGACTAGGAGTTGGTGGAGAAAAAAATGTATGAGACACCCACAACATTTTAAGTGCAATTTTACATCCATTTACTTAAAATGTGTTTATTGAGTTAAATAAGTTGAATCAAATGTTCCAAGAGGATCGTGTTGACATTACATCAATTGTAATTACATTGGATATTACTATTATATTGCTTCATAAGCGATTTATAAGTGGCATATTTGGGGTAGGTGCAATGCACATATCATCTTTTTAAGTTAAACACGACAAGGAACTCTTAAGTTTGAAAATTGCATAGGTATGGTACAAGTACATGCATTGAGGTTTTGAGAGTTTTCCCAAGTCAAAAAGATCGGGTACACTAGATGATTGCGTTATGTTGGGAAAAAGTTTTGTAATGAAGTCAATTGACTCTCTAAATGTAAGGTTCACAGGTTTACCTATATTTAATGCTACTAAGTTTTTTAATCCTCATAATTATTGCGAGCATATGGATGATAGAGATTCTCAAACAAGAAGATGTCTAACATGCTCAATTGAGAAATTTAGTGTTGGGGACTCACCTATTGTGGATAGTGCTAGATGTTCGGGTGAAATGGATCAATTTATTTGTACTACTTATAAATCATGTACCCAAAGAAACATATGTTTGGAGCATGGGATCTACGTGGAGGTAAACATTAATGGTTTGAAGGATTTACATGTTTGATGCAGCTATGTCAAGCTATTTTTATCATTCCAACGAGCATGCTAGTGTGTAAAAGAGACTTCTCAAATTTAAATTGGATAAAAAATGAAGATAGATCAAAATTTTCTTTAGAAGCATTTGATATGTTAATTTTTCTCACTCTAACTCCACCTTGTGCTCTAAACTAGGTAGACTAGAATGTTATTTATGTTGTATGGAAATAGATGAAAGATTGAAATCCTCTTCCACTAGAAAAATAGATTCATATCTCTAACGATCTAAGATCTGGTAATTTTGAAGATTGTGAATGTAAGTTTTAATCTTTATTGTTATCATCGACTTACCCTGCAAAACACAATATAACTATTTTTCATTTATTTGAAGATTTTGTTATGAAAAATATGGAGATTTGGTAGTTAAATTCTAAAAGTTTTTGGGACAAATGTATAGTCCCAAATCTCACCTTTTAAAAATTATGAAATAGTCTTTTTGGGGTTATGTTGGTTTTAGGACAGGAGTTAGGGATATATGGCATATGATGGATAAAAACACTCAAGTACACCTTTGTTTTAGGGATAGAATGTACTATTTAATTTTGAAAATAATTAATACAATTTACAAAGTTTGTTGTTTTGTGAATCTGCATTTTTAAATTTGATTAAATATCTATTTGTTGTTGTTATAATCATTTTCACTCAAACAAGCTTATCCTTTCTATGTTTATTCTACGGAGAGAATATAATAAGTTTCAAGTTCATAGAACAATGTTTGAATTATTCTTTTTTTTAATATTTTGTTCATAAAACAACAGACTATGTGGAGTACTCTAAACCATTGTGAAGAAAGATGAAAAACAAAAAGTGTTAAAATGCATTTCCTATATTGGAAACATCCACTCCCATCTATGGTCATGTTTTATGTTTAATTTCTTTTTGGCATGGAAAAAACTATTTCATATTTTCCAAACAGTTTTGCAAATGTTAAGGTGATATTTTGCAGGTAGCCATCGAGTTTTTAAGACTGATAATTCTAGATATATCGATTTCTCTACTAAGCACAAATTTGATGAGAAATGTAATATTTTATTTAACACCGTTTTTTTATGGAGTGTGTAGTTATTTTATTGTTGTCGTTTGAATTTTATTTTATTGATGAAGCTTTTCATCATGGAAAGGTTGCCAATATATATATATATATATATATATATCTTAGCTGAAATTAGGACCAACCCTTCAAATTTGACCATTGAGTGAAGTCACAAGGTCAATTCTATAGCCCATGTGAATAGAAGTTGTACGTCGTGCATGTGGATTATCCCACTCAAAAAATAATCAAGGGATTTTGAAAGGCATGCCATTGTGGGAGAGAAAAGGTTATAGTGTCATGGAAGAGTCCCTAAATAGAAAGAATCATCATTGTACTCCTGGGGAATGACAATGTTGGCAATCTTTTATTGCACATACCTGCCATGGGAATAAAAGATGGAAGATACTACATTGAAGTTGAGAGTTGCCACTTGTTTGAACCGTCGACATAGTTTTGGTAAGACACTAATCAACTTGATATGAAAAAGTGAAGAGATCGATGTGTAACAAAGAAGGGTCCAACATAGTTTAAGAAAGAGTCGCCAAGGGAGTTTAATCAATTAACATGATCATGATTTGTTAAGTAACCCCATCAATTTGAGGAGTAATCACATTTTAGAAAAGGAATCCATGAGTCATTTTCATATGGATTCCCCTAGGACTCCATCCAACCTGTGGGATAAGCAGCCTACATGAGAGATTTTGGTCAATTCGGTGAAGATTTAAGATAAGCTATGCCTAGAGAATTCACACAAGTAAGTTTTACAGGTTCTAACTTTGTATTTGACAATATTTTGAAGAAGAAGGTTGGAATTCATTGTATCTTCAAATTGAATGAAAAGACATTGCTAGAGTGACTCTGCATTTGTCTTCAACACTTAAATTCCACTTGTCCAAAAGACTGATTTTTTTATTTTTTGGGCATGGAACAAAGATAGTTATTGGGAAGAAATTCAAATTATGGTATAGAGTGTTGCTATTTTGTTTGAAATTGAAGCAGTACTAATGACTATAATTGTAAATTGTTGAGTTGTAGTCATGAATTCTAATTTTTTTGGTGTGTATAAAACCTTAAAAATGGTTAGTTTATCTAGTATAATGTTGGGCGAAAATAAAAAGTTTAATGGTTAGAATTTTAAATTATGGAAATAGAAGATGCTTACTGTATTTGAATACAAATGTTTGGATAAACTTGTACTGGGAAAAGAAGTGCAGATTTCGACCGATGTGGATGCTTAAGCACCATATGATGCAAAGAATTAGGAGGTTGTGGTGTTGATCAATTTCTCAGTAATGAATGACATGCTTCTCGAACTGCAAGATGGTAAAGATGCATTTATCATGTTGGAGATTTTACATGCCATGCATGAAATATTAAACAAAGGTAGAGCTTTCTTCCTTGAAAATCTGTTATTTTCAATCAAAATGGAGGAAGAATATATGGTGGTTATGACTTTGAAAAATGTATCTTCTTCTTATGCAAATTTTATTAAGACCCTAAACATCACTAGTACGGATAAATCTCTAACATTTGATCAATTAAGCATTGAGATCTTGTGACGAGACAAATGGAAAAAGCAACATGGGAATAGTAGTGGGAATGAGGATTCTAAGGTGGCACTTACAATAAATTTTAAGAGCAAGGGGAATAAATGGAGAGAAGAGAATGATGGAAATAAATATTTTGAGTCGTGTAACTCTAGAAAATCCATTGGATGCTTTTATTTTGGAAAAATTATGTCATATAAGTCAAATTTGCAAGAAGCATTTATGGGATGAAAAGCACAACCAAGAGCATCATTCCAACGATTAATCTAGAAAAAACATGTTATTGTGTTTGAATGCAAGGAATATTTCTATGTGTTCATGGCCATATACAAGGATTCAAAGAGTGGTATGGATGATTGGTACATTGATTAAAGGGCATCAATATTTTTTGCTAATGGTATTAATCGGTACATTGATTTTGTAATGGATAAATTTCAATATAATTCTATTGTGTTGAGTGGCGAAGAAGAATATAGGGTTAGAGGAAAGGAAAATACCCTACTTCAACAACAAGGTGAGAAGGTCATGATTAAAAATGTCTTGTATGTTCCTTGTTTAAAGAAAAATCTACTTTCAATTAGTAGTATAATGAAGCATAGTCCACACTCATACATAAATTTTGGCAATGATAGGTGTTTTATTTTTGATAGAAATAACAAAAACACGGTTATTATGGGTCTGGAAGAACAAGGATTGTATTGATTGATAGATAATGAGAACGAAGGATTGGTTCAACAAAAATATGGTTGTAATTTCATTGAAAACTTAGTCATCGTGCCTAGGTCAAAGAGGCATCAAGTGAAACAAATCTCAATAAATGAATCCTTGGATGGTGTTGTTGCTAAAATAATTCCAAATCGACAAAGAAGAAAAGACAAACAAATATATATTATGCATTATATGTTGTAACTCATGAGAATAATACCCTCTAGGAGGGTGAAGATGAAGTGGTAAAACTAGATGGTGCTTCTCAGGAGAGGCAAACACAAAATTTTAGTTTGTTGGATTGCCAAGATGTGGAGGAGGTGAGTTTGACGAACAAGCCAAGTTTTATGTCAATTGTGGAAAGGTTGACTATTCAACCAACATTAGCTCTCATTCGAGTAATAAGTTAATGGTCAGACATAAGGATGGAGACATAAATTGTACTTTGTCAACATTGTCATATATAATTCACTTATAATCATTGTTTTGAATATCTTATCTTAGAGTGGACTACAAGCATCTTTCTTGTCCAAAGCTTTTATCTTTTTGTATTTTGAACAATCTTGTAAAATGACCACCATGGGAGAGTGTTAGAGATAATGGCCATATGTAGAATCTAGACATGTTAATTAGGACTTGGGCGTATAATAAAGTCTCACTAATAAAGGATGCAATAATGAGGCATTCAATGTAGTAGTTAGTGTGGTAGTTATAATGGTTAGATATTTGGGAGTTACGTAACTCGCTCCTCTTCTTCTACTATACAACGAGACATTAAATCATCTAGTAACATATGAATGAATCCACTCTTTATTATTCTTATGTGTATTCCTATACATGGTTGTGTGTGTAAAACTCACAATTTTTACACATGAAATTTGATGTTTATTGCAATCAATAAGACTTGGATTACATTCTTCCAGGGTTGTCGAGATCTCCAGAGAATTTGAATTTGAGGCCACTATAGGCAGTTGAGGACAAAATCTTCGATCACAATTACCACAATTGTTCAACAATGAAATCTCACTTCAATCCACCAAGTTCCTTATAATTCATATAACATCAAAGAAAGCATGAGCTCCTTCTTTCTTGTCCTACATGTTCATCCCTTAATTCCTTTAGTGTTCCCATTTGCCCATTGCAGGGATATGCTAGTATATATTATACATTAATGAGACAATGGAGTATAAAGGTTGGTGACAAATGATAAATACCGAATCCAAAAAAATGTTGACCTAAGTTGTAACCTATCATGGGATAATGATGAACCCCATTGCCCCGACATTGATCAAGAGGTGACAAGGATCCAATTCGCGCTCATTGATGATGTGATAGGAAAACATGTGGCAGGGGAGAGTTGCATGGCTGAGAAGGAATTGGCAGGAAAGGTCAACATCAACATTTAATGATTTGTAAATATGGGATAGACCCATAATGTTTGCAATTATGAGTGGGATGACCACCATTTATTTTGGAGGTGGTAGTCATGATTGAAATCCCAAACCTACTTGGTGGTCATTGTGATTTAGAGGGGAGTGGATCCTCACAACATCTAGTTTTTTGGAAATATCATTTCGAGGGAAGGAGATAAGTCGTCATTGTTGACAAGGAATTTTTATTTGGTCCCTCAAAGTTGTGTTTGAGGGTGGATTTGGAATATGTAACCTGACAGCCTAATTTATTTGCATAAATGGGACACCATTATGTCAATATAGGGTTGGTAAACTTGCGAGGCACATTCATTGTTTGTGAGGGAATTAGCTTCGAAACTTGTTCTACAATCCCTTAAAATAATAATGAAATCCAAGCTTGACAATGATAATCAACTACTAATGAAATCTCTTAACTAGATATTAAAGGAAAAATGCAAGCTGACTTGATCTATAAGACCTCACACAAGAACTAATTCTTTCAACCTAAGTTTTCCACAATTTCACTGGTAGGAAAACAGGTTACAAAACTTCATTTCCTCTATAAGAGACGACTCTTGTAACAATACTTTATCAACTTGTGAAATTTAAAGATTGAAGAATGCTTAACACACACATTCAAACTGAAAAGGTTCTAGATTAAGATCTAATTCTTTCGTTCTATAATAATCATAGCCTCACTGATGTAAATTTAGGTTGCAAGGTTGTATTGTCAAAATGATTATTGGCTCTTGCAACAATACTTTGTTGAGAATTATACATTGTAAAGATGCCAATCACTCATTCAAATGCAAAAGGGTTCTAAACTAAATTCTAACTTCTTCAATCTAAATTTATCCTAGTTCCACTGGTAACAAAGTAGGTTACAAGGTTATGTTACCTCAATGAATGTAGGTTCTTGCAGCAGTACACTGTTGACTTGTGAAAATTGTAGATTGTAAGAAAGCCAATCAATCATTTAATAATTAAATCAACTGCAAAATTCAAGTGAAAGCTGAAGTAAAGTCTAAATGTAAATCTAGAAATTAAAGAGCTAATAAATAAGCAAGAAAGTGAAATTATTTACCAAAGTAAGCAGGTGCGGAAAGACAAAGATATGCACAACAATTTATAGCAGTGACATGAACCAGAGCAAGGGGGGCCTCAAGGCTTGGCACACACACAGGAAGAAGACAACTAGCTAAAGGAAATCATGGTTCTTATATTAATCATAAAAAAATATTTACAACTTCAGTTCAAAAGTTCTATCTCATATTCAAATGCCTCCAAAGCTTCATTTTCAACTTATTTATACAAAATGAAATATAACAACTTAGCCTATAAGTACTCTCATGGAGTAATGATACAACTAACTAGCTCCTAGATAAGTTGATTTGATCATGGTTGAGCGATGATTCATGAGCTCGTGAATCAACTTGAATCTCTGATTTCGTTGTTATGGAATTGCTTACTAATGCCCGCATTGATTGGAGCGTTGATTAACGGGTTTCTGGCTCTTTTTCTCGCATCCAAGAGGACACACACCATTGTATGAAGACATGATCATAACCCACATGCATGTTTCCTCCAATTCGGCCTACAACCATCTAAATGAACGATGTATTACAAGAAAGAGTTATTCCTGAAATTATTGATACAATCTGAATTTGATTATTTTAACTTGCTTATTTTTAACAATTAAAAATAAAATAAGAAATTACCTAATATGCCCTTGAATGTCTTTATTAGGCCAAGATGGATTGAAAATGTGCCAAAAAGAGAGATAATAGGGTAAAAAGGACATAGGTTTAGATGTTTTCTAGCTGACAAAACAGAGTACCAACATAAACCCTACTTATAAATCTTTTGGACCATATCAATGGTTAATTGGGTGGGATTTTGATCCCAAAATTGAGGGTTTAGAGGAACCAACTAAGACCCTAAACCTATATATAATGGAGGCCTTGGCCTCACTTGTATATCATTTAAGAACATCACTTATAAATTGAGCTTCTTATTAGATAGTGGTTTTCCCATAAGGGTTTCTACTATAATCTTTGTGTTATTGTGATGGTTTATATTGGGCTATTTACCTATCCCTGCTAATTTGTTGATGCCTAGGTTTATTAAGTGAGTTGTGGTGAAATCATGCATAATGATGAACTAGTCTAATGCCATAGAATTTTCATAGATACAATGTCCAACATGTTCAATACTGTGATATGCACATGTATATACACTCTCTCACGAGTATTCCTAGGGGCCTATGCCAACTACCCCTCATTATTACATTTATTACCCACCAACTACCTAGTGGGCCTTATTTAATGAGTACGACCACATTAATTAATGATTTCAAACCAACTACTTGGTGGGATTTATTCCATGAATGTGACCACATTACATTATTTATTATTTCTCGGTACAGTGCATATCCTCCCTAGATACATTACAAATGAACCCTTCTATGGATTTGGAAGAGGAGGTGGGAAGGTGAATTATTTTAGAGGAGCGAGTGAGGAGAAAAAACAATCCTCCATGAATCATTTGAGAAAAAAGCCAAAGAAGGGAGGAAAAGTGAAATCCAAAGGCAAACTCCTCTCTAAAATCTTATCAACCTAGAGCTTCAAAGAAGACAATAAAGTAACTTTCAAAGGGGAAAACCCATGTAGTCGAGGGAGGAAAGAAACCAATAGTTTCAAACAAGAAAAACATTCATTGTCATTACTCATAAATAATTGACATTGAAATCTCATCATTTTCCAATTGTGAGGGAGAAAGTTGAGGATCTAGAGAGAAGAGGCAGGATGGAGTATTAAACGTGATATTTTTATGTGACGAGAGTCCCTTCTATCTCCTCTCCTCCTAAACCCCATAACATTGATGGGAATTTCTTGATTTTTCAATCCTTAGTGGATACCCAATTGGTTGTCAGGGGCTTGATTTCAAGTACAACTGGGGATAATGACAAAAACTTGAGGGAACTAGAGAATAAATCTCCATCTTAAATCAAGATATCTAATAAAAAATAGAGGAGGATATCAAGAAATGGGATTTAGATAATTCTTTTGTAACGTCCCCTAGCCCAACCAAGGGACATTACAGTGCAGAATACTCATAAAAATAAAAATTTATGCTAACCGATTAATTTCTTGTAGCTTTCAACTACGAATTCAAACCAAATTTAATTGTTAATTGTTACTATCATTTACATGCATTTGCAACACTCTAAAATAGACATGAAATGCAACTAATGAACAACATTATAGAAGCGTATAAATATGTTCTCATGCTCAGAGCAAAACACAACAATTAAACACATAATATAACACAACAACAAGATAAAACACTTATCTTATGAGAACATTTGTGCAACTAGTTGCTTGGGACAAACGTTCCACCCAACCATAAACTGACTGTTCCAAATCTCAATAGCCAGTCACCCCCGAGCTAAGGCTAGTGATCCACAAAAGAGGGTGGTCTCCCACTGTCCACTCACAACTCATAAAACACACAACCCACTGGTATCTTCCTACAACTATCCCAATTGTCCACCTATACTTTAAAAGGTAAACTACGTTCTTATGCTTTAAAGGAGCATCGGTTCTCTAAAAGCACGACAAAGCATCGTTGCTCATGCTTAGTACAAGAGCATTGGTGCTATAGAAGTATCATACAAAACATCATTGATGTTTTTGTAAATCAATAAATTTTCTTTTTAAGATAACTTATATTATTGTATTAACTTAATAATAGAATGATCATATGTTCTAAGAGTTTGTTTTGTCAATCAACCTACATTGTACATTTAGCATGTGGATAGGAGATTGCGCTCGAGCAATAGTACATAAGAGACCAACTTGCGTGCCTAGTATTATGACACACATTCTCTCCTTAAAAATGTTGGCCTCTTAAAAAATGTTGAGGAGCCGATCTCATTGAAGGTGGAGAACATGCACACACAACAGCTAAGTCGTTAGTGGGATTAGGGATGAAAATCAATTTGGGTTGGGGTTGACACATGATAGAGGATAACATATTTTTCATCACGTGATTATCCCAGAGGTATCATGATGCTCCCAATTTCCCCAACGTGCCTAATAGTTTACATTCTTTCACAAAGTAGTATTACATGAATGCCCATTTTAGTGAGGAGGCAGTTCACACAGGGACACATATGGTTTTGGGGGGCAATTAGTTGTTTCCAATTCTGTACAGTGAGTATATTAGGGTGGTTAGTGCTATCATTGTCGCATTGAGCACTCACCTTACTTATGGGGACATAATAGACTACAAGATATTGTATTATTATGACCAAATTACATGTCACACTCCCTATAGGTGGATTGCGATATTTATGAGATTTTTTTTCATGCATTATAACTTGCACGTTACTCTTGCCTTGGTGTAGGGACGATAACACTCTCTTATGCTTCCAAGTTGTGTTGCATACTTTTTGAGAGGTTTCCCAATTCCTCACCTTATGTTCATGTACTCGCTCGCTTTCCATCCATCATTTCCATGTGTGGAGATGGGGGATGTTGATACATAAAGTGGTCAAACTGATACATACATGCCACAATGCACTTCAAGTCGTGGTTGATGTGTTAGTGTGTCCTGATGAGATCGAGTTATATATGGTAATATATCCATACATGGGCATGGATTGGTGGCATGTCCAAACCCTAGAATTTACTCATAAGCCACTAAATGAGAGAGGTAAATATAATTTAATTTATATCATATTCAATATGCATGTATAAATATTATTCTTAGATTTTACTAATCAGGTTTGTTGATTACTTCATAGATATTGATTTGGTGGGGATGCAAAGCTTGTCGGGTATGTGTTATATTCTTTGCACGACTAGATGCACCAGGCACACACAGGGGGGGTGGGGGCTAGCCCCCCCCCACGCGGGGGATTATAGGGGGTTTGGTGGCAGTGCCCTCGATTTTTTTTGGGGTGTTTTTTGTGTTTGTTTTTGGCAGTTTTTCAGCACATGGTTTTTGTCGATGGTTTTCTAATTCTCGTTTAGGAGTTAGGGTTGTTGATTAATCTGGGTCCATGGATTAGGGGTTTTGGATGCCGCAAGATCCTATATATGTATTGTATTGTAAACAATGAATATATGATGAACAAAAGATCATAGATGCGATTCTAAACATGTTGTTGTTTTCCCAGTTTGGGTTTCCAGGGTAAAAATCTCTGTGTAATGTGTGTGTGTGTGTGTGTGCCATTGTATATTTTATGTTTTTATTAAGAATCTATTTGCAGTCTTTAATTGTACAAGGTTAAAATCTACAAAGCCACCCCACCCTAAACAAACTAACCAAATTTTTACATTGGTAGTGAATTACCCATGCAATTCTCTCTATGTTTCTTTGTAAACCACATCCAGGTTCGATGTGGTTATAGATCGAAGCTTGACCCCCACTTAACCCTCTAACAATGAGAACATCATCACTGCTTCCATCTCCTATCATAATTATTTTTAGACTAACACAACCATTTTGTTGTATATCTTTAAAATTAGTGTGTTGTGACTTTATATTTTGTTGTAATTCAAGTTATTTTCTTTTCGTGGCTGCATACATGTGCAATGATCTAGGCACAACTTCCTCCACAAATTGTTGTACATAGATTTTATATTCTGTAGGTTATAACTCTTCCTAAAGGCATGACCCCCACTTCACAAATCGCCATTGAGAACCCACAATTTTGCCATTGAGAACCCATCAAGCACAAACTCAACCATTGCTGAAGTTATTTTAGTGGGGGGATGGATTTCTTATTCATTTCTCTCTCTAACAATAGTGTGAGCTTAGTGGCATAGCCTTGACATACTATCCACATGAATTTGGATATGAACTATGGTTCACCATATTACTATTTTTTTAATTTGAGAAATTTAAAAACACTTTTGGCTCATAAATGTCTTGAGTTACTTTATGAGTGGGGTTGGTAAAATCTCTTGGTTCCAAGGAGGAGACTCAATCAACTATTTCAGCAAAGAAAAATAAAAAGTTAGTGAATATTTATTTTAAAAGCGTTTTTTTTTTTAAAGGAAATGTGAGAGTGTTTATTAAAAATAACTATATACTTCTTTTTTCCTTGGAAATAAAAATGAAAATAATAAATAAATTGCAACTTTTTTTATCGATATATAAAAGGATACATTTCGCATATACTTGTACATCATTCAAAAAGAACAAAAAGAATTTAACTTTTCTTATATAATCCCTACTATGTGAAACATTGTGTCCTCCTCTATTTTTCATAATATTACTCAAAACTATTATTCATAAAGATTCAAAGACTTATCTAGAAACACCTGCTTTCCTCTAAAACGATAATAAAACACAAATTTCACAAGGTCCCACGTATATAGTCTTGCTCCACCACCAAAAAATTGACACTACAATTCTATATAAAACAAATAAAACTTACTATCTCAGACAATAACAAGAAAAACATTTTCAATGATCAAGCCATCAAGAGACTCCATATATGGTCCTGTATTGATTTCCAGGGCCACACCATCTCTTGATAGACCATCAACGATGGAATTTAGTTATCTATACACATGTTGATAAGTAATTGTGATAAAATCTAACTCCGTTCTTTTTACATGTTCCAATAATGGTTGAAGGAACAAGTTCCTCATTCTATATGCACCAATCATCCAATCTACCACTAACTTAGAGTCTCCCATAACCTGTAAAGAGGCAAATCCCTTCTTTATAGGCAATTTCATCAAATTCTTCAAATCCAATGACTCTACATTTGAGCTCTCACCCAATAAAACTTTGAAATTTATGAAATGGGTTTTCTTTAGATACAAGCCTCTTCTAGCACCACATGTTGCTTAATTATCTTGACTAGCTCCATCAAAGTAACCCTATGGGCCTTATCTTGCCAATTTGAGGTTGCCTCACTATCCAGAGTTTTAAAATTTTGGTTGAGATTTTGATGAAGTCAAAGAGAGAATGAATCTAAGAAGCACATTGGAATGTTAGAGTATACTTATCTTGAAATATGTTAGAGTTCTAAGCTAGCCAAATTCCCCAAGACACCACAAGTGTAATGCATAGAACAATTTAAGGTATTTTTGCCCAATATAGTTCTGTAGACATTCATTACTTATTTTTCCTTGCTAAACCTCCCATACTTTACTTTAATATGACCAATTAATCAACAAATGTTCAATGGATTCATTTGCATAGTACACAACACCCTAGATTAGATCGAAATATTTTTTGCAAGACCTCCCATGTGAGTACTTTGTTCCTAAGAGCTAGCCACATATAAAATCAAGATTTAAGTGTGGAGTTTAGTTTCCAAATGGTTTTCCACCACCCTTTCACTTCATCTTGAACAACCTATTCAAACATGGCCTTATAACCTAATTGGAAGCATACTCCCCTTGATAATGATTCTTCAACCAAACTAGCACATATTCTACTTCCTTAGCCTGAAGTGGAATTTGTTAAGCTACTCAACACACCCTTTCCACTACCTTCTCTCTACCACTGATATCCCCAAACTATCACCACTCTTCCATCCTTGATCCCAAAAAGTAATGTTTGTTGTGTCTACTACTTGCCTCAACAAATATATCCCTCGCCTATGCAATAAATTAGTTAGTTGCCTAGGCAGTTTGTATACCTCAAAACTTCCAATCCAAGGCTCCACCCCTATCTTGACTTTCCCTTCATTTGTAATTTTCCACACTAACCAATTCCCCACTAATGGGAAAGACAACTCTGAGGTCTTCTAGAAAATTGACACATTACATATAAATTCATTTTATGTCCTTATTCATTCATCCATTGAAATAGGTTTAATATTCTTATGAATTAATATTGGATCCATATTCCATCTTTTGATATTGTCTCCACGAGATTCTAGTCACTATGATCCAAAAGGATCTCGGTGGCCACCCACCTTGTCCAACTAGCTCAAAACAATTCTTTGACAACTTACTATTTTTAGCAGTTTTTTCGGTTTCTGAAATTCCGGGGCCATTTTGAGGGTCTAAACAATGTTTTTTCATGATTAGGCACCTTAATAATAGCCAAATGTAATGTTCCTGACTTGGCTAGTCTAGGAAACACTGCTAAGGTGTGTGTAGGATCAAAGGTTTACAACATATAAATGAGCATACAAATAACAAACGCGACAAAGGACTGCAAAGTTTGTATTATGATATCTCTGTGGATTACAAAATGGCCGAATGCGGCTGAATAAACTAACAATACTCGACTAGATAAACAAACAAAGGATCTTAGCCGGAATACAAATAAGCAACTGTGGTTGAATAAAATAACAACACTTGGCTAGCTCAAAAGACAAAAGGATCTTAGCCGGAATACAAATAAATAACTAAAAGATAATACCCGGAATATGGGAGCACTTTGGAATCAATGAAGAATGATGGAAGACCTGGATGATCTTCCCGGTGACTAGGGTGTGTCTTTCAACACCGAAATTAGCCAACTGGTGTCTTCCTCCTGGAATAAATTGAACTATCTCTCATGAGATGCGCCTCTTCTCCTCAATGACAAATCATAATCTGCATAATGATGAATTAGGTCGCTGACCCTTCCTTTATAGCTTTCCAAAACCCTAAATCATGTTGAAACCCTAATTCACCGTTGACTTCCAAAACCCTAAATCACTGTTGAAACCCTAATTCACTGTTGACTTCTATTTTTAGCTCATA
>JASDQU010711912.1:7850-27027 GCA_032191745.1 Picea mariana
TGT
The DNA here is from genome assembly GCA_032191745.1 of Picea mariana. Taxonomy (NCBI): domain Eukaryota; kingdom Viridiplantae; phylum Streptophyta; class Pinopsida; order Pinales; family Pinaceae; genus Picea; species Picea mariana. The sequence goes on from JASDQU010711912.1 coordinate 7,854, forward strand.
CATTCAATGGTTTAGGTTGTGCAGATCCTAAAATGAACTTCATATACCAGCTCAATGCACAATCCTTCAAGGTATTACTAATCTAATCTCTCTTAATAGCTTTGTCAATGACTTGCTTAATGATCCACATAGCTTCGCATAAGAACCAATGATAAAAGGATCCTTAGATCCATCTCCTTTGAATATGGGTAGCCTCATTTCCTCTGCCATAGATCTTCCTTGGTTTCTCGACTGAGTATGTATTAAACTGCTTGTAACAATACTCTGATTTCTCTGACTACTCTGGTTATTTAATACTTCTAAAACAATAGGAGGAGTAATTGTACTTAATTCGATAGTAGGCGCAGTCCCTGAAGTTTTTGGTTATTCTCGGCCAAGTTCCTTAGCCTCCGCTTCCTTTTCCCTTGTGAACTCTGAATATTCTTTGTCTGATCTCCCTGCTTCTTCCCCACTGTGGAAATCTTTGTCTTGTGCCAAAGGTCCATAAATATTCTTAAACAAGTTCGCTAGAGAAACCTTCCTGAATGATCTCCCACCATGCATGCGTCCATCCTCTACTTCGTTGTCAATGTCTAAATTATTGAACATTAGGTTTAAAATCCAATTTATTACTGTATCTTCAAGATATTATTCTTGTTGGCCCTCGACCAAATTTTGAGGAAACATTGGTCAGGATTGACCACTTTTGGGACTTCGATGCAGCGGTCAAATATGGAGTACCCAGGCAGAGTTGAGATCGTGGGATCTCACTTATTTCATGGGATTATGGACCCAACATGGGATTCATTAGGGTTTATATAATGGGTTATGGGATGTCGACCCATGGGTTTACCCATGTTTAGCCCTTTTTGTAAATGTAAGAGTATAAATAAGAAGGAATGTAATGTAGAAGAGGAAGCAATGTAAGTAGCTATGTGCTAAGTCAGTACCTAAGTGCAAGAGGCAAGTAGTTCTGAGTTTCGTTGTGCAACAAAAAATGTATGTAAGCCTCTGTGCTTGATAGAGGATTTGGCTCTGTTCCTTGACTTGATTTTGGGGAAGGTGGATATGGTGTATAGTGTGCAGATCACCTGTCCAGTGAGAAGCTTGGCTCTGTGGCTTAGTGCACAAGAGAAAATGAATGTAAGAGATTGAGGAAGACTAATAAAAAAGAAGAAGTTGTTGGTGGACGTAGCCCCACACTGGGGTGAACCACATATGTGTTGATGGTTTTCTTTGTGCTATGATATTTATGCTATATATTTGCTTAGTGCAATGAATGTTATGAATGATAGATAGATCTATAAATGCTTAGTTGTTCATCTATATTGAATGTGATAGATCTGACTTATGTTGCTAAATGGGATGTATATTTTTTCATTGTTACTGCGTCGATATGTACTTAGGGTTTGATCTACGGTGTGAATAAAACTAATGAACTAATGTGAGTTGCTCCTAAGTACTCTGTGAAGTGTTATAATCACAAATCTGTGTCCCATCTTGGTTATAGACACTTGAGTCTTGGAACCACCCGTTCCTCTACCTCGGGTGAGACTGCATCTTCTTTACAGGTGTTGTCGAAAGGGGTAGTAGTTAGGGTTTTGTTGGTGCATTGTTGAAGCATTGAACCCTGGGTTTGCCCATGTGCCAACAAATGGTTCTGTTGTCAGGACTTGAAACTGTGATTGTTGGGAACTAAAAGAAAAGAGATGCTTTGTGCATAGATCTGTTGTTGTAGTGCGAAATATTCAACTTGACTTATGAAGCTCTGTGGTAAGAAAGAAACCCAATCTGAAGAAAAGAGGTAAGATCTTGAAAGAGGTAAAGCTTTATGATTCGATAATAGTAAGATAAGTGGAATTTTTTGTTTCAAAAGTATGAATCTAGGTATGTTTGATAGATTTTGTCCTATTCTGAAAGGTAGGGTACAATTAGAAGAAAGAATTGATCTGAATAATAAGGATAGAAATAGAGAAAGATATGTTATTCCTATGCATAAAAAGGATTTTTGGACTAATAAGTGGATGCAGGAACCTATAAAGAATGTTTTCATATTGCAAGTCCAGTATTATGATCCCAGTGCATAGTACAAGAGAAGTTGGGGAATGTATAAGAGAAAAAAAGGTTTGACACTATGCTGTAATTGCAGAAGACCAAGACATATTGCTAAGGAATTCCCTAGTGCAGGTCCTATTTGTCTTTGTTGTAAAATTGTTGGTTATGAAGTTGAGGATTTCCCAAGGATGATTGCTAAAGTAGAACAAATGAATATGAGTTAAGAGAATAAGAGCATGATAGAGAAAGAATCAGAGAAAGCTCACACTATGTTAGTACAGTTAAAAGAAGTAGTGGATGATAACAAGGATGTCAGTTTATCAGAGATCTTGAAATAAAAACAATGCATAAGTGTTATAACCCTCAATTGCACCACACATGCAAACCTGATATCATGCCATCTTACTTACTACTTTTTCCAAGAAAATACAAAAAAACTCTTCTTAAAAACACTATTTGTGAAGATGTACATGCACTGCACCAATACTGCCCACGCATGTACGCTATTTGCGTCACTATTTTCCATGTACATATGCTAGTTTCTCCATTACAACCTGCGTATACCCACAAAAGTTGCAAAAAATAAAAAGTTGCAAGGGATTCATTGAGATTATGGGCTATTGGGTAGTTTCCCAACCAATTGACCCCCTATAGCCCATCAGCCAACTGAATACCCATATTTTTATCATATAGAAAGAGGTGTTGGGCTCTCATTCCAAGGAGAGAAACATAGAAACAGTAAAACTCTGCCCATTTTGCTTTCCCTCCTTGCCCCAAGAATTTGCAGCCACATTGTGAGTTTTGGGCCAGAATTTCCTATTATTTCCTTTTTCCTCATCCTTAAACCTATGCCCATTCTCTAGAGAGAAGTGCGAGAGAAGAAGGATACATGGAAGCAGTTGGAGCTTGGTGAAGAGGAGCCTAGGACTGGGTTCGAGGAGCAGTCATCGATCTCATTTTGTAAGTAACTCTGTGAGATTAATATAAAGAAGTACTTTTTCCGTCTCGCCATATGATGTGTTCAATATTCAAGTTCGATTTAGATTTTGTTATGACATCTAACCCATTAATTCATATATAGAATGCATGTTCGTAGTTTCTTGTTTATCTTTTGGTGAATGCAGGTCAGCCTTGGGAGGATATTTGCAGTCAAGAAGTGACTGAACACATAGGGATCGACATCAGACGTGGAGTTTAAGGTAAGTCTATAGGATCCCTATACTTTGTACTTTATGCATGAATGTGGGGTGTTGTTGGGATAGTTGTTAAAAGTAGGAGACTTTAGATGGTTAGCTCTACCTGCACTTTAGAACCTTAGTGTAGTCCGTAGGGGGGTTTTCTCACTATAGCATAATTGGCGACCATACTGGGTGTCGTAATCGATTTAATTACCTCTTTGAGTTCTCTGTAAGTTAATGAGTCTTTAAGGGATTTTGATCTACCATACCAGTACTCCCTGCTTTGTCATCTTGGACTATTGGTTTTCTTTTTTGAGAAGTTACAGAGGTGTATGCGGCCTGCAGTGGGTCTACCCACGTACATACGTGCCCTACCTTTGGACAACCCATGTACATACGTAGGCTCCTTAAGTGTCAGTTGTGTGCCTATGTCAAGAAACCTTTTTCTCAAGAAGAAGAAGTCATCCTCTTCCCTAGTTGAATTCTGAATTCCCAAGGGTTTCTTGATTTAGTCCTGGTCTTTGTAGTTATAGTCTTTAAGCCTAGGTTTGGCATCATTTTCTTTATCTTTTAATGATTGCTTGTTTTTTCGTTGAAGTTTTTTTTTTAATGAGTCTATGAGTCTTTTCTATTTTAGCCTTTGTGGTTCTTTCAGTGACTCCTTGGGATCCAAAGTAGACCTAAAGTCAATGTATTATGTCTTGTATTGTCTTTAATTTTCCATTTTACTTGATTTAGAAGAAAATAAAAGAAATTTGTTCTCAAGTTTCTTATTTTGAAGCATATAAAAAAAAAGATTTCAGTTTCTCGTTTAGTTAAGTAGTTAGGTTAGTTGTCTTTACTTGTGAGGAAGAAGAGTGATTTATTAAGTTCTTTAGTGAATACTTAGGACTTTAAGTAGCTCGTAGTCGAGCGAAATTCAGCTTTGATTTTTTTATTTTAAAAGATCTTAGAAAGAAAAGTTAGTTAGAAAATTTGGTCAAAGAGTTTTCAATTTGCAAATCTTTGTATGTTGAAGAAGAAGAAATTTTGTTTCCAACATTTGTTCTTCTCCTTCGTCTCTTTAAAAACACCATCAGTTTCATTTCCATTCCTTTGACTTAAGATAAACCACTTAAAATTAACACTTAATTAAAATTAATCAAACTTTCATGTTTGTAGGCTCCATCAACTAGATTAGGCTAGAGCCTTTATTTAGGTTGGAGAGGAAACTCTTCAAGGCTATAAAACAAACATATGAGTGTGTGCTAGGGAGTGAAAAAAGTCCAGTAACATGGATATAACCCCTCCAAAGCCGAACCAATCGTAGTGGAGGAACGTATATAGAGGACTTATCTTGGGATCACGTTGATTGCATTTTCCACAGAGCTTCATGGGTCTCGAATCCATTTGAGGTCCTTATACATCTTCTGGAATAATTTCTTTTAATACCTTCAATAGGTTTTGAGCTTGATACATTGCTCATTGTTGTCCACCCAACTGTCGACTGTACCCATCTAGTATTTGTTCACGAGAAGACCACCTAGTTTCCTTTGATTTTAGGGACTTACACAAGTGACTGTAGGGGTATACCACGGTACCTAGGGTAGACATCGGGCCACACTGTGTATAGTATACCTAGAGGGTGCTTCCATATTCAAGTTGCACTTGCACTGGTAAGTTTCTCTAGTGTTGGCTATTGTAACTATTCTTCCAACTAGTAATAGTGGTTTTCTTACTGCATCTCATAGGAACTTTTTTTTTCTAGTGCATGTTTTGGTCTTCAAAGTTAGAAAGACCTAGTGTGTCATTGATATTCTCCCACAGTAGAAGATCAAGAGCTCCGCCGGTCATGAAGGATTTTGGGCCTGCCTCCGGTCAACTCAGAGTCACCACCGCCACCACGAAGGCGAAGACTAGACCAACAAGGGTCTTTTGAGGCGACCAGGCCACAAGAAACTGTACCCGATCCATCTCCGAGAGGAGAACATTCGTTTCCAGAGGGATCGAATATTTCTAACCTTGTAGAAAAAGCTCTCAGTTCGTATAAATCTCTGATCATTGACTTGTTAGCGCCACTTCTGATACAACTTGCCCCTCCAAGGGTAGCACATCATGAGCTTCAGATAATCCTGCAAGCAACAATGGAAGAAAATGTTGCTACTTCATCAGGGAGTCCTCATACTCCCTCTACGAATGCCACAACTGGGGGCATTCTTCCCCCTAACTCACCTTTGTAGGTCCAAGCCACTATGGTCTCTACTGCCTCTACCCTGGGTAGTGGTCTGATTCTGTCCATGGAGGCGATCACTGCACCATTTACGCAGAGTGGGACGGGCCCTTCGTTTTCATATGGGATGCCCAACTTTGACACGAATTTGTTCCTCTCCTACTCCACCCTACAAACTTTGGTTCTAGGGGAAGGGAGCTCTAACGCTCCTCTGCAAGGGTCCATGGGGGGGATTTAAGCCCCCTATAATATTTTCCCTTACGATGGGGGTCATATACCTCTGTTGTCCCCCTCGCTTGGCAGTGTTTCTTAGCAGCCCAACTAGTCAAACATGAATTACAACTCATTTGGAGTAGGTAGTCAAGGAACTTCTTCTAGTACCACATCGGTGGGTTCTTTTCTATTCTCTTTGTTCAACATGTTTGGTAACAACACATTCTCGTCAGTTGTCATCTTGGTCGGGGGAAACCTTTGTTTTGGATCACAAAATCCTGCACAGGGGCCACACACTTCACAAGGACCTTGGAATTCATGGCAGGGATCAGTTCCCTCATCATGGATGCTAATCGAGGGAAACCCAACCTCGGGCAAGGATCAATACCTATGTTCATCGGATCGATAGGGGGCAACCATTTCCATAACATTTGGGACAAAATGTTTGGAGAAATCCCTTCTCATCCCTCAACATCCAATTATGGGAGTCAGTCGATAACGTCTCAACCAGCGTAACATCTGAATGCTAGCCTAGGCCAAGGTTTTTACCATAACCCATGCCAACAACCTAACTTTTCCTAGCAGCCTAGTGCCAACCAAATCCCAGGATCCTATCCTCCTATACATACTCAACAACCTAAGCTATTGTTACTGGCAACTTTGAATTTTCCAGACTTGTCAAGATTATGGAATGACCCAATCTGTCATGATCCACGTTGGCCTGCTATGCCGACCAAGCTTCCCTTTGACATTCCAAAGTTCATAGGCAAGCCTAAAGAAGATCCAGGTGATCATGTGACCGCAATTCACCTATGGTGCTCATCCAACTCTCTGAGGGATGACTCTATCCAGTTGCGTCTATTTCAACACACTCTTTCTGGGAGTGCCACTAAATGGTACATCGTGCTCCACCACTCAAGATACTCTACTTTTGGCGAATTGGCAATGGTTTTCTTAAACCATTTTCAATTACCTGTGAGATACAATGCTAGCACAGAACTATTGGCCAACTTTGAGCAAACAAAGGCTGACCATATCTCTGATCACATCCGAGAATGGCGGTGCTTGAAGAGTTTGATTAAAGTACCAGTTCCACCAACATTTTTGCTGGAATGGTTCCTTAAGTCTTTGGTACCCTATATAACCAAGGAATTAGAAACTTCGAGGGTCTTTTCGGAAGAAGAAGCAATAATGAGAGATAAACAACTAGATTTGATTTACTCTTAGTCTGGTTTTCTTTATGAAGTTTTTTCAGATGTGCCCTAGTCTATTCTTGATAAGACCGGACATAAGTCTGGACCACATGCTGACGACATTATTGTTTTAGCACAAGAAAATCCCACAGATCTGCTATCAAACCAATTTCAACAATTGTCAATACAATAGATAGTGGCCAACCCAACTCCTAGTTCGTCTGCTCCCCTTTCTCAGACGTCAGATGTACACAACATGCAATCAACGAATCCAAAGGCCAACCAACAGGTCAAAGGGAAGAAAAAACAATGGAAGAAGGGTAAGGGAGATAATAAACCCACCAATAATTTTGGTGGGGGAAAGATAAAGAGAAAGAATTCGAAGTATTCATGCAACCTCTACACAGAAGACCACCCGACTCACCTGTGCCCTCGATTCATGAAGGCCCAAAAGTTTTTGGCGCAGTAGCAACCTATAGTGTTAACGAACCCATTTCCTAATGGGAAAAATTTGAATCAAGCCTCTTCAAACATGGATGGGGGCAGTCAGGAACCCTCTTCGTCATCCAGTAATCCCTCAACCTCGAATATCTATATGTTGAAAGGTGAAGCTCACATATCTACCAGGGCACATGATTATGGAATTCCAGGTATTGATGAAAAGGGTAAAGAAGCTGAAAACCCATCTGTTCCTCTCCAGATCGAGAGAATGACGGGTGAAAAAATGACACGCATCTCGAAAGGGGAGTTCAAGAAGGCTTCACATAATCCAAATGCAAGGGCCACCCAAAACTACTCTATGGTGGAGGATTTCTCACAAACCCCTTGTGCGATGTCTGTTTTTGAGGTCCTCTAGAGATTCCCTTCATAGAGAAAGGCTCTACTATCTGCCTTAGGATCCACTGAGACATGTAATATGGGAACTATCATGCTCAATAAAACCAAGTTGAAGCCTCATCTCCCATACCACGTCGCATTTCAAATAGTAGTGGCTCACCCCACGAAATATTGTACTCAGAATATTTTCCGTACGATAGTTGATGAGGGCGCCTCAACATGAGTGACGTCGTTGGCATGTTGGAAGCCCATAGTCCAACCTGTTATGTCTCCTTAACCTATTCTTATTATGGCTTTCGACGATCAGTCTTTTAGACCACATGGAATCATTCCTTCTTTCCCCATGCAACTCGGAGGGAAGACCACGTGCGTCGAAGTTGAAGTGGTCGATGCGCCTCTCGACTACAATCTCCTCTTAGGAAGGAGTTGGACATATGCCATGCATGCAATGGTATACATAGTTTGTCGGGTTTTGTTGTTTCCACATGAGGGCTGAATTGTGACCATTGATCAATTGTCCTTGTCCAGACCCGACCCTTCATCGGGGGCATCCACGGTCCCAATGATTTATAACCCACAACTCGATGTCGTCAACGTGGGGATTGCTTTGTTTGCACCTTTCATGGGTACTTTAGATTACCTGCCTCCTTTCAGTGAGGTGAAAATGATATTGGCTACCCCCAACTAGCCTAAGGCTGAAATATTTTCAGTGTCGTCGTTCCACACAACTTACTTTAATTATCTGTGGATTCTTCCTTCCCCATAAGCCACGATCGAAGGGATAGGGAACCATGGTATGTTCATGCCCTTTTCCATGCTATAAGTTGTGTTATCTATAGTCAAACAAACTTCCGCCGACCCTGGTCTGACTTCTGCACAAAATTTAGATCCAGTTCTCTAGCTTACATGGGCTCAAGGTTCCCTTTCCACTACCAATTCTTTAGATTTGGTCTTCCCCTATGATGAGGTGAGTTTAGAGGCATTGATTGGTCAAGACAGACCCTGGGATGATCTCCATCACAGATCATATTTCCTCCCAGATTTAGGAAGAATAGAGGCAGGAGAATTTGTGTTGACTATGACTGGAGATAAGTCTTGTCTTATCAATCCTCTGGCTACGCATGTAGTTTATGCTGAGGGTAATATGGAAACCATTGATAAAATGATACCTATAGATATCTATAGAACCCCTGGCATCATGGAGAATTATTCGTCGGATCGGACTGTTCCCTCGAGGAGATTCAGATCTATATAGATTTATTTAAAGAATTTTGCGACGTTTTTTCCTGGTCTTACGAGGAAATGCCAGGCATTGATCCAAGAATCATTGAACATGAGATTATGACTTACCTTGATGGAAATCCGGTCCGACAAAAGATTTGTTTGATTAATCCTCGAGAAGAACATCTATTAAGGATGAAGCACAAAAATTACTCAAAGTTGGTTTCATCTACCCCATGTAATTGACTCAATGGGTGTCAAATCTTGTTCTGGTCAACAAAAAGCAGGGAATGATTCGTGTATCTACGGACTTCCATGATTTGAACAAGGCTTTTCCAAAGGATAATTTCCCCACCCTATTCATTGACCAGATCATATATGAATGTGCAAGTAGTGAGGTCTTTTCTTTCATGGATGGTTTCTCGGGATACAATCAGATACATATTAAGCCCGGAGACCAACATAAAATAACTTTTATTTGTCTGTGGGGTACATTTGCTTATCAGAATATGCCTTTTGGCCTAAAGCATGTTGGAGCCACTTTTCAGCAGGCCGTGTCTTTTGATTTCCACTATCTCAAACACGTATTCAAGGCTTATCTCGATGATTTAGTGTCATGATCTCGAAAGAGAGCTGATCATCCCACACACCTCCGACTGATCTTTGAGTAATGTCGCTACTATCAGATTTGCTTGAATCCAAACAAGTGAATTTCTTGCGTGACGTCGGGTTGTTTATTAGGTTTCATAGTGTCGACAATAGGGATCATGGTCAATCCTCTAAAGGTTGAGGCAATAGTTTAGTTGCCTCCCCTGTGCACAGTCCCTCAACTTTAGAGTTTACAGGGAAAACCCAATTTTCTTCAGCGTTTTATCACAAACTATGTTGAGATCACTAAAGGGTTTATGCGTTTATTGAATAAGGGAGTTCCTTTTCATCGGGACAAAGCCACTCAATGCTCTTTCGAAGCATTGAAACACACCCTCATGTATGCCCCTCTACTTCGGCCACCTAATTATAATAAATATTTCTTATTTTATTTGACCACGACAGAGTCGACCATCAGTATGGTCTTGGTTCAGGAGGATTATTTTCTTGAAGAACACGTCATTTACCTGATCCGATGCCTAGTTGGACCAGAACTCAACTACTCACACGTTGAAAAACTTGCGTTGGCAACAATACATGTTGTCCAACGGCTCTGTCACTATATCTTGTTTTGCAAGACCACCATCATTGTTGTTGTGAATCCGTTCTAATACGTGTTTACACGACGTGTAATAGGTGGAAAGATCAGTATATGGATCGTTATCCTCTAGGAATTCCACTTGGATTTTGTGTCTGCAAAATCTAAAAATTCGTTGGTATTTGCAGAACTTATATCAGAACTTACGATCGAGTGAGGTGATGTTATGCCCGAAGCATCCTCGATTAAAGGAGATCTTTTTCTGATTTCATCTTAGGACCCCTGGTATGGATATATACTAGTCTATCTCCAGACTTTGAAGTGCCCCACTTTTGCTTCTCTTGATGAGTGTCGACGAATATGCCATCAAGAAAAAAATTATCTCATACTGGAAGACACTTTGTATCCTCGAGGTGTAGATGGAATCCTCTGTCAGTGCCTTACTCATGAAGAAGCAAAACTCGTGCTTAACAACTACCACACTAGAGCATGTGGTGGTCATTGTTCTGGGTTGGAAAAAACCCAAAATATTCTACGAGCTACTTACTATTGGTTGACGTTAATCAAAAATTGAGTTGAATCGGTCAAGAAGTGCCACCTATGTCATATATTCTCACGGAATATGAGGACACATCCTTCTCCCATGTTCCTCGCCATCATAGTTGGCCCCTTCACTAAGTGGGGGATTGATTATACTAAATTCCACCCCCCTTCATCCAGGGGGCACCGCTATATCATCGTAGCAGTAGACGACTTCACCAAGTTGGTCGAAGCTATGCCAATGTTCGAAGATGATGGAGAGACAACAACTCTCTTATTGTTTAATTAGATAATAGCAAGGTTTGGCATGCCGAAGGATATTTTCACTGACCATGGCAGTCACTTTCATAATAAAATGATGTCTGATTTAACGTCAAATCTAGGGTTGACAGAAGAAAACTCATCACCTTATTACCCACAAGCGAATGTTCAGGTGGAAGCTGCAAATAAGTCTCTCAAGACCATTCTACAATGAATGATCAATTCGGCCAAGCAAATTGGTATTTGATGTTGTACTCAGCATTGTGGGCCTACCAAACATCTGTAAAGACTGCCACTAGTTTCTCACCTTTTCAACTCGTTTACGGGTTGGATGTAGTCTTGCCTATAGAATGCTAGATCTGCATTACAATTGTTGCCAGACACTTCACCGCTTGAGGAATTCTTATTATATCTCGAGAAACTCGATGAGCCATGATGTGATTCAGCCTTGGCTAATGAGGCTCACAAGCAGAAAGTCAAGTGTCAATATGATGAGTTCATTCATCCTTGAATTCTCTCTGAAGGCAACCTTGTCCTAGTCTATGACCAAGATAAGGATCCCGTGGGGGAAGGCAAGTTCAAACCCATGTGGTTTGAAACGTTCATCATGAAGGAGGTATTAAAGAAGGGTTCTTATTGTCTAGTTGATTTTGAAGGGAAATCTTTAGAAGAGCCTAGAAATGGTCTCTACCTTAAGAAGCATTACTCGTAGGTGGGTCACCTTGGGTGAATTCTTGTATATATGTATAGTTCTTATAGATTTTAGTTTTGGGTCTTTTTTGTTTTATGGACGTGTCGTTTTTGATGTCAACTTTTTCACTATGGCATATGTCAAGTGAATAATACATGTTCATTGAATTCATGGATGGTGCTTGTGGCACACTTGGAGGCTTACTTCTGTAGCTTGGGTGATATTCACACCTCAAGGCCAGTTGTTATCTATTTAGGTGATTCCACAAAAAATGTCTTTGAATACAGTGCAGTAATAGAGTTTCTTTGTGACACTTTGTCGCATGGTATCTCTTACCTCCGGGTCTACTTAGATGCACAATTGGTTGTGTCCCAGTTAAATTGGGTTTACCGCATTTATGATCCTATTCTACATCGACGATTTCTTAGGGTACGTCTCATAGAACGTTGTTTTGATTACATTACATATATCCATGTTCCTACAAGATTGAATCAAATGAAAAATACTCTAGCTAATCAAGTATTAGATTGGCATATTTCACACATGTAAGAAAAAGCACACACATACACATGTAAATACATTTTTAAATAAATGTAACCCATAAAGACAAAAATATGGACATATATGTGTGTGTGTATATATATATATATATATATATCTCAAAAGTATCAGAGTACAAAGGTGGGCGAAAGCACCTCAAAAAATAATAATGAGTCTGGTATATAACGCGGGATTTATTCCCTCAAAAATATACAAAGAGTGCCCTCGATATGAAAATGGTCCACCCTAAGCTAAGCACAAGACCTATTGGCCCTACCATAGTGGACTACAAAATTTTCTAAATGTTGAAATAACTGTACCCAGGTCTGTGGCACCCCAACAACATGAGGCTTCATAGATGGTGGGAGATCCTTGATCTTAGCCATGGGCACAGTACGGGTGAGTGCGGTCAAGTTGCACTCCACTCGTCTCAAAAAACTCTCAGCCTCTCCAGCTAGAGGTACCTCCATTGTTGTTGTTGATCCAATGACCACTGTTGGTAATGCCTCTGGTCATGGACGATGCCTGCTCCATGCAAAATCAGTTGGACGCACTGATCGCACATCTGTACATAACATATACAAAGTTGGCAAGTACTCTGGTGTGCATAAAAATGATATATATAAAAAGAAACAAAAAAATTAAAAACTTTTAAAAACAAACATACCTAACTCTCCTCGCTCTTCTCCGGGAGGTACGGGCATGTCAGGATCCCTGGAGAAGCTGAGCCCGACATAGGGGTAGTCCTCTATAGCTAGAATCTTCCAAGACCACTAGTCGAAAAAAGTATCATCGAAGGCCTCAATGGTCCTCCCTCCCCCCCTGTCATGGCAGCAATGTTTCCCATTTTCACACTGTTGGGAAGGAGGCCACATTCCCCCGTACTATCTCTCATGGGATAAGACTGGGTACCATGTTTAGGAAGAAAGAGTACAGAATAGTCCCGAACCCGAAGTTCTTGTTGTTTCTCCCACAACACTCTATGATATGTCTCTTCATGCACTCTAGCGTGGTTGTTCTCCAATCTAACACTCGTGCATTTAAGTATTGTACTGCGTAATGCATATTCACCTGGGAAGCCTGATGTAAAGCCACAGATGTAGTGATCCACTCAATAATTAAAACTATCACTTTTAGTGATAGGTTGGTGATTTTTTGGATCGGTACTTGGGAACCCACTTTATCTGTTCCAGCCTCGCAGTGTTGGTCGATCAACTTGGAGATGTTTTGAGGGCCAGAGGGAAAAACATAAAGGTTGACTGGCTACCCTATCCTTGAAAGGCCAGTTAGAAAATAAATATCTTCAGTCATTGGAGTCAACGAATGTCCCTCGATCATAAATGCCTCTACATCTGGATGCCAGTAATCCACTAAGGTGTTCAATAGCTTGGGTTGTGCCCTCAGGAGTGGACACCGAAATAAATTCCACAACCTGCATTGTTTTAATGTGGCGACAACAACAGGGTCTTCCTCGACCAACATATCAATGTCCTCATGCTCCCTCTCTCTCCAATGGACATACATTCTGCAAAATGTCAAGTTCAAAGAGGAGTCAAATAATTCATTTTCAATTTTTTCCATATGTTAGAGGGTGTATAAGGGTTGTATTGGGCACAATCGCATATGTACATAGAAAAATTATTCTCTGCTCATGTGCATACGCGGGCTGTGCTTAGACAACCCATGTACATGTAGGGCCAACCTTTTTAAAGGTGTGCCCCCCCTTAAAAACAAAAGGAATCAAAAAAAGAAAGAATGGAAATGTAGGAGGAGCTAGTTTGTACTTACTTGGTCCAAGCAAAAGTTCGTTTCATCCAATGAAGCTCCGAGAATCAACTTCTTTCACAAAGGGGTTTTTTTGGATTTTTGGTCAATTCTCAATTTGTAATGGTGATAATGAGCTGCCAGCATCTATTTATAGACTTTTTTGTCCCTTTTTGTCATTTTTTGACCCCGGTTGTCTTTTTTTCTACCTTGAAAATCATGTAATGTGGTTCTTGAGTTTCTCATTGGATGTTATGATACACTTTAACTTTGGTTTGGTGAATGTTTTTGGGAGTTGGGGTACTTTTAAGGTCCTTTGGTGAAAACTCGTTTTTCCAACTTTGTGCGTTTAAGTTAGGATTCCACCTCCACTTGTTGCACCTGGTTGTCTTTTTCTCTTTACCATAGGATCAACCCCACCGAATTGCAACACAGAACTATCATTGCTTCTCTAGAAGTGTCGTAATTTAGTGGTAGAGACTACCCTCACATGGATGCCCTAGGTAGATCCTGGTTGAATTTTGGTCTCCATGCCGTCACTAATGACTATAGGCTCGTGAGTCCTTTTAATCTTTTTTTGATTACAAGTTTGAGCCTTTACATGTATGATATATTATCACTCTTGGCCTCACCCTCGGGACTCCCAAAAAACAAATGGGTCTTCTTTTAATCCCTTTTCAGACCCTCTAAAAATGAAAATATTGTTGAGCGATCCTATTTCCCTTCACGCTCACCAATTTAAAATTTGAAGGGACATCTATCCGACGATAGTTTACCCCTTTTTCGGTATGGATGGTAAATTTTACGAACAAAGGTACTCTCTAGGAACTTCGGTTCACTAGAAGAGTATTCTCAGGTATAATTTTAACCCTTTTTCGGGCCTGAGGGACTAAATTTATGAAAAAGGAACTGCCACAGAGTCCATAGTTAAGCTCTATTCAGACTCCTTAAAATTGAAAAGATCGTCGAGTCAGCTTGTTTCTTCACACTCGTTAAACTTGTCTAGAAGGACATTCATTATGGAGTCCATAGTTAAGCTCTTTTTAGACTCCTTAAAATTGAAAAGATCGTCGAGTGACCTTGTTTTTCCACACTCGTTAATTAGTTCAGAAAAAAATCTACTGGCATGAGTTTACCCCTTTTTCTAGCCTATAGATTAAGGAGGAAAATGGTACACCTCAGGAGATTCATCTCACCAGGAGAGGTCTCCTCAGTAAAATTCACCTTTTCCAGGCTAAGGAGACTAAATCTAGAAAAAGGCAGCGAGTCCATAGTTAATCTCTTTTCAGACTCCTTAAAATAGAAAATATTGCCGAGTGATCTTGTCTTTATCACACTCGTTAAAATGGTTTTGAATAGATGTCTTTTCGGTGCTAATTTATCCATTTTTCGAGATGACTAGACTATCTTCGAAAAAGGTACCCCCAGTGGAGTCTTCTTTTGCGCTTTTTTAGACTCTCTAAAAATGAAAAACCACCAAGATTAACTTCTCTGGGTACGTTTAAATTTACATTAAAGGGAATTATCATTGTGTCCTATTAATCGCATTTCATTCCTGTGTCTTTGGCCTAATGCTAGCTCCGTGTTGCTTTCAACTAAACCTTTGAAGCATGCCTTATACACAAGCCTTGTAGCACTTTGCCTTTGCATCTTGACACCTTTAGGCATGGAGGAATTTTCCCGATTGTCCTTTCCTTGCACATGTCTCCTTGTTCTGAGCATTAGTGTGTTCTTTGCGCTTGGAACTAGTATGATTGCGACACTCATTCCTCCTTTGTAACGTAGCATTATTTTATTCTTTTTCAAGGTTTTAAAATATTGAAAAAGACAAAAAAAATCAAATATATCCCTAAAAGAGGATGGGAAAAGTATTTTCTTTTTATGGCAGCACAATGAGTCGCCCTTGGACAAATCACATCCTCTGATTTTTTCATCACGATTTGGGATTTAATATGACCTTAGGAAGTTGTTCGTGTAACATAGAGTTGTGTCCTCCTCCATTTGATTATTCTTCCAAACATATGGAGAGTTTGCATTGCCTCCTACATCGTGAACTTATGTCAATGTCATGTTTCCTGAGTCTGATCATTAGTCATGCTATTGTCCAAGGGAATTTTTACCCAACTTGATTCGGCCTTTTTACAGTTTGTCTCTCGACCTCATGCTCGACCATCCGTACAGTCTAGTCAAGTCCTTGTTCGAAATCAATGAAGTTCTCTACCTGATCACCTAGATCCTCTTGTATGTTCCCCGACGAGTCATCGAAGACCTCTGGGTAGTGAATTTGTACACTCACATTGCACTCCTACCCTAGTTTTGAAGATCTTGAAGTTGTTGCTTAAGCTTTGAAGACCTCATCTCCAACCATCAGGCGTCGTTGGCTTCTTGAATATAGATACCATACATGTATATCTTTGATTTTGAGATTTAGATCCTTTGTGTATTTATCACAGCTACACTTTATATAGTTATATGACATGGATCTGCAATGTATTTGATTGGAATCCATGATTTATTTCATCCTGAGCATGGGTATGCCCGCCTCAGAGAGACAATTGTTATTTTGCAGATGGAACCTCCCAAAATCTGGTCCCGGGCTCACTCGCTTCATACGTTGGTAAAGATTTGTAATGTATTTCAGTCATAAGATGCTCTTTTGACCTCACACATTAGGGGGCATCTGTTATAACCCTAAATTGCACCACACATGCAGACCCGACTTCAGGCAATCTTACTTACTATTTTTTCCAATCCAATACAAAACAACTCTTCTTAAAAAAACTATTTTTGAAGATGTATGGGCCCTGCACCAATACTACCCACGTATGTACACTAGTTGTGCCACTACTTCCCACGTAGGTATGCTAGATGTGCCATTACAACCTGCATATACCCACAAAAGTTGCAAAACATAAAACGTTGCAAGGGATTCATTGAGATTATAGGCTATTGGGTAGTTTCCCAACCAATTGATTGCATATAGCCCGTCACCCAACCGAATAACCATATTTTTGTCATATAAAAAGAGGTTTTGGGGTGTCATTTGAAGGAGAGAAACATAGAAACAATGAAACTCTGCCCATTTTTCTTTTCCCCGTTGGCCCAAGAATTTGTAGCCACATTGTGAGTTTTGAGACAAAATTTCCTATTCTTTCCTTTTTCCTCATCCATAAACCTGTGCCCATTCTCTAGAGAGAAGTGTGAGAGAAGAGGGATACATGGAAGCAGTTGGAGCTTGGTGAAGAGGAGCCCAGTACCGAGTTCAAGGAGAATTCGTCGATCTAATTTTTTAAGTAACTCTATAAATTAATATAAAGAGGTACTTTTTCCATTCCTCCATATGATGTGTTCAATCTTCATGTTTGATTTACATTTTGTTATGACATCTAACCCATTAATTCATATATAGAATGCATGTTTGTAGTTTTTTTTTTTCTTTTGGTGAATGTAGGTTAGCCTTAGGAGGAGATTTGTAGTTGAGAAGCAACCGAACGTAATGGATCGACACCTGACATAGAGTTTAAGGTAAGACTAGAGGATCCCTATACTTTGTACTTTATGCATGAATGTGGGGTGTTGTCGAGATAGTTGTTAAAAGTAAGATAATTTAGACAGTTAGATATTGTTTCACTTTAGAACCTTAGTGTATTCCATAGGGGGGTTTTCCCACTATAGAAATAAGTACAAGAATAAGATACTTCTGTTGATTAAGGTTAGTTGTCATTGAAGTCAACCTTTGAAAAAAGCCCTACGACACAAAGGTTTGGGTAATGGACCCAAGAATTTTATATGTAAATATGACTCATTATTGTCTTGTCATGGTTGATAAGAAGTAAATATGGATGAAATCCAAAGTGGTCCCCTTATGGTGTAAGCCCTCACGGGAAGACGCTTTTCGGAGTAAGAGAAACCATGCTTAATTGTTGAATAATGAGATGAAGGACAATGAATTTGTCAGGTAACCTATCCTATATGGATAGTTTTTGTCATTCCATTTCCAGTGGTATGTGGAACATCACATAAATTCTCACGGTTAGACAGTTATGGCCATGAGAAGTTGGAGACCCCAGGTTTGGGTAATGGACCCAAGTTTGTTTGATGGATAAAAATATGAGTTATGATATATTTTAAGATAATACTATTCCATATGGATAGTACATTTTATTCTATTGCTGGTGGTATGTGGAACATCACATAAATCCTCATGGTTTGAGATTTATGGCCTTACGAGGTTGGAGGACCCTCATATGTCATCTAGAAGCCCCAAAAGGTCAAAGTAGTCAAAGTGGTTTAAGAGATTTTAAAAGGTACATAATAAAGTGAAGTACTGAGTGTATTATAATTCAAAGTGAATAAAAAATAAATTATTTCAATAATAAATTTAATGGATAAATTAGAAGTGGGTTAACCCTAAAATAAGGAAAGTGGAGCCAAGTGACCTAGAAGATGTTTTTAAGGAAGCTACTTGGAGAGTATAAATAAGAGGCAAGGCTCTCTAATTTTAATCACACTTGAGAATATTGAATATATATAGATTTCTGAGGTAAAAAAGGATATCTAAACCTAAATTCTGAGGGAACGTGAAGAAAATAAGCCCGAAATGCAAGGATAAATTCTTTTGATGGTGCTTTCTAAGGTATGTTATTTACAAGTCATCTCACCATTTTCTCTATAACTTTTTTCTATAATTATTTAGACCATGAAATTGCTATGCCATTGAGACAACATATCCGAGTATATGTGGTAAAAAATTCAGCTTGTGGGTCATTTTATTTTTGGATTTACACTCCGTGTAAAATAGGGTTTGTGGCTAGTCCTGAAACTAGTCAAAAACATGTGTTTTGGGGAAAAACGTCATAACTTCTTCATAACAGATCTAAATTCTGTGAGCCCAAATGTGTTGGTTAGGTTACATTTGGTAGTATGTTTTGTAACCATTTTCGATAAATTCAACAAATATTCCACGTAGGGCACACTATACAAGTTCGCTCTCTAGAATAAGCCAAAATTCAAAAAGGTATGCCATTTTTGCTATAACTCCTTTTCTGAGAGGTTACAAGTAGTGAAACCTAGAGAAATGTTACAAAACAAACTGAAGAAAATTGTGTATCATTTTCAGATCTTTATATATTACAGGTACAAAGTTATGATTACTTCAAGTTAGGGTTGTTAACTAATCCAAAACTAGGAATTTGAGACTAAAGAAACGTTTGATGAAAATGCTAGTCTCTTGTTGTTGAAGTTAAGGAAGGTTTGCAGGAATGTGATCATATATCCCAGGTCTATTACAGAGCTACAAATTAGATT
>JASDQU010711914.1:4897-18804 GCA_032191745.1 Picea mariana
GGGTGTTCTTTGCTTGCAGTTGCTTGTGGTGCGCCTTGCGTCTTCTTGTTGTGATCGTCGTGGTTGTGTCTTGTCAGTCATCGGGTGGGGATGTAGAGTCCAGTGTGTCTATTCCCCTCCTACACACGCGCACACACTTTTAAAACAAAAAAAAATTTGCACCTGTTGTCAGAGTCGTTGTCACAATGAGGAGGGTCGTTACAGTATCACCGTGTTTTTGTTAGATTATCTCTGCGATTCCTTGGAATATTACTCAATGCTTGATTGGTATAACCTCTTTAATTTTATTAATAAACCCCAACACTTTGTTTGGTATCATCTCTGCAATTTTAATGATGAATCCAAGTGGTTGGTTTGGTATTTGGACTATGATTTACATGTGTTGACTGCAATGTAATAAATTGACATCGTTTTTAAGATGTAGTGACTGCTATTGTAATATATAGTGAATGTTCTTTTATATACTGTAACAACGATTTTATCATATACTGATAATGAATTTACCCCAGCAAATGTTACCTCGCAGAGAGTTTGTTGATAGAGTTCATACCTTCCCTTTTTTTTAAATGCATTTACCACAATGATATTATGCTCTACATTTTTTTTTTTTTGAATACATTTTATACTTTGCGTTTGGATGGCGATATTTCTGGTATCGATTTAAATTCTAGGGAGTTTTAAATTATTTTAAAAATAAATGTTATTACACAATGACCTCATAGTTACACCATGATTTCACAGCCCCTTTTGGCATTTACTCATCATTATCTCATCCATTGTTTGATTACATAGTGATATCTCTTTTGCTCAGTAATATGTTTGTTGACATCATACTTTTGAAAGGGAATTTAATGGTATAGTGTATAGATATTGTCAATAATTACACAACATTAAAACTGAGATTTTTGTGGCATATACATAACGATATATGTACACAACAATATCTTAATGATATACACCCATGAATGTTATTTGCACAGTGTTTGATAGGATTTAGTGGATAGCATTTTGACATGGTTGTGTTTGATAGGATATAACAGTCAACAATTTTTTATAATATAATAGACAACGTTATAGTATATAATAAACAATGTTCTTGCATTTATTGGGTATGATAGCGATCAGGCATACATGGATGGTTGGCATAAATTTCAATAGACACAGTAACCCTTTATATGACAGTGAATTGCATGCCAATGATATATATATGATTAACTCCTTTATTTAGACAACGATTATAGTGTTATTCATTGTCAGTCCTTTGTATTGTTAATTAGCGAATTATGTGACAATGACTTACATGCCAGCGATATATATGATTAACTCTTTTATTTAGATAGACAATTATAGTGTTAATCCTTGTCATTCCCATTACATTTTTAATTTGTTTTGGTGGATAGCAATTTAATATCATGGATAGTGTTTTATATATTGTTGAGAGTAAGTCTATTACACAACAATATTTATTTATCAAATAAGTATGGTTATTTACCCATCAATATATTTATAATTATTAATAGTTTATCAATGGAGTCATGCAGAGAAATGCTAATTTAAACACCATGAATTTAGAAAAAAATAATATAGACAACAAAGTCGAATATTTAATAAGCAACATAGATCACTTTTTAAATGTTAAGTAGTTCACTTATTTTAATGGACAATGTATATTTGTTGACAAGCATATTTTGATTTTGTTAAGTGCATATAATAGTTCACATTTATGATAACATTTATGACAATAGTAACATTATAATAGTTCATGCCTTCGCACTTAGACATCTTTCTTAATAGATAATGGTTTATGGTTTGTTGGAGAAGTCATTTAATAGCTTGCGCAATTTAATTTGATTGATGTCATCTTGCATCTTGTCAACTTCTTACTTGGGTGCGTGGGTATAGTCTTCTTGTTAGTTAATTCGGTCTCTTAGTGCGTTGGATTTAGCTTGGGTTAAGGGTCCAGTTATGTTATGTTACAAAATGGTTACTGTCACGCATATATCCTGCTGATGGAATGATTTCTGATGAGGGGATCATCGCACGCCCTGATGGATAGAGGCGAATGATAACCTGGTCAGAGTCTGTGCTTCTCGATTTGGGCATTTTTCGTTGTAATTGACGTTGGCACTTGATTTGTAACACCTTAACGCGTTTGGTTTTTCCCACCCTATATTTTTGCAATTACTGGTCGCCAAAGCCATTGTGTTGGGTTGGTTGATGTTTTCCTTTAGCTTGTAGGTGTTGTCTTTCTTGTGTCAAGTGTGTAGTCATTTTTATCTGTCTATTAATTATCACAAGTTTCGTCCAGTTTCCTAATGTGCTATCGTCTGAGTCGTTGTTTACTATTTCTTGATCTAGGTGTGTTGTGTTCCTATTCAAGTTGCATTTTTTAACTATTGTCATTGTTGCAGTCATGATTTTAAAAAAATAAAAATTCCTTGTGTGTTGTTTTGCATGTAGTCGTAACGATGGGGTCGTTACACATGAAAATACATTAGATATTTTTGGGATGTAGTACAAAGTGATTGAATTTCATCATTGTGTGTTTCAAGTGAATTATGAACTCTTATTAGTTGGGGCCATTATTTAACTCCTCATCATGAGGGTACACCCTTTTTTTTTGTCAATCTTCCCATTAGTTTGCAATAAAAGAATTGAAGATAAATATGAGTAACTTGTTTTATAAACCACTTTGAGAAGATTTTATATTGAGTTGCATATAAATTTATCTTCCCCTCTAATTTTTAACATAATACTTGAATATATACAATTACTTTTAATTCCAATGGGCCATTCATCTATACCTTGCTAACCAGATGAAGCTCCAATGAAGACTTGGGATGGATCCTCCTCCTTTTCTAGATAGGATGGATATTGCACCATCGAACTTAAACTAAAATGGAAGGGTTTTGTCGAAACGCTAATGAAAACCTTGGCTCTAAGAGAACTCCAAGAGATCAATCCAAACATAATACCAAAGTTAAGGTTTACCCCTCTATTTATTCTTCCTCTTATCCTTCTATGTCTTTCCCTTTTTCCCAAATCAAACCCTTACCTTATTTTCCCTCCAGTCTTCACTTAAACATTAAAAAATTATTTTTAATGGCTAAGTAATTAATAATTTACCTTTTTAATATCAAAAAGTGGTTAATTGGATTCTAATAAATTCTTACATGTCGAAAATCCCTTTCTGATCATTCCAACATTTATATCATTTCATCCCAGTTCCAATGAGTTATTACACTCATGTATCCCTTCAGAAAATATAGTCCCAATATCACATTTAGTGTATTTCATTAAATTATGCTGAATAATGACCAAAATTATGGAAATTGTCGAAACACCACTAAATCAAGAGAGCACTATGTGAAAATGATCCTTGTGATAAAATATGGTGAATGGAATAGAATGGGATCCATAAAACCCCTCCAAATTGTCGAGGAACCATGTTAACCACTATTTACTCCTCTCACCGGGTTGACATAAACCCATAAGGTCACCTCCAACTGTAAATTTAGGGAATCCAAATATGGGGACATTATGATCCTCCATTCCCAAAGATTGTTTTTCCTTAAGCAATGCCATGAAAACCTGACGCTCCATAAAGAGATCTAGACTGAAACTAAAAATGATACCAGGGTACCAAACCACTGTGTAAGATGTGTAGCATACTCCACTCAAGATGTGGTCTCGTAACGTACTGAAATAAGATCCCCCATGAAAACTTCCAACAAGGAATAATACTCGAGGTATAACAAGTACATGGTCTAATTTAAAATGGTGTGAATTACAAATGTTCAAAATTCACTCATCTATTTGA
This sequence comes from Picea mariana, assembly GCA_032191745.1. NCBI lineage: Eukaryota > Viridiplantae > Streptophyta > Pinopsida > Pinales > Pinaceae > Picea > Picea mariana. The sequence goes on from JASDQU010711914.1 coordinate 8,718, forward strand.
AATGTTTTTAGGGTTATCTTAAACTTTTGGGTTTTATAATTCTTTGTATAATAAAATCACTTTAAGATGAGTGAAAATAACCAAATATTAGGAAAAATTATAGAACAGTAGCAAAAGGAAAAGTTTAGATGCATAACCATATACCTTTTTACCAAACAATATATGAAAATGTGGAAAATCCAATAATTGCAAACATAAATGTAAATAAGGAAAAGTAAGAACTTTATCATTGTATCAAAGCACATATTGTTGCATTCTTTGAATTGGCTATATGAAGCCTGTACTATATAATAGTTTTTTGGCATACTATATTTTATGGTTTTGATATAACATGACAATACTTTCGATATTTTTGGGGTGTACTACTAAGTGATCAAATTTCATCATTGTGTGTTTCAAGTAGATACTTCTCTTATTAGCTAGGGCCATCCTTTTACTTCTCAACATGAGGGCATACACCCTTTTGTTTTGTCAGTCTACCCATTAGTTTGCACAAAATAATTCAAGATACATGTGAGTAACTTGCTCTATAAACTACTTTGAGAAGATTTTATATTGAGTTGCATATAAATATATATTCCTATCTAAGTTTTAACATAATGCTTGAATACATACAATTTATTTTAATTCCTATGGTTCATTCATGCATACATTCCTAACCAGAATAATCTCCAATGAAGATCTGGGATGGATCCTCCTCCTTGTCTAGCTAGGGTGGATATTGCCCCACCTAAACTAACCTACAATGGAAGAGTTTTGTCAAAACCTAGATGAAAATATTGGCTCCAAGAATGCTCCAAGAGATAAATCCAAACATAATACCAAATTGAAGGGTTACCCATCTATTTATTTGTCCTCTGGGCCTTCTATATTTTTCCCTTTTGACCAAATCAAACCCTTACCTTATTTTCCCTCCAATTTTACTTAAACATTAAAAATTAATTTTTAATGTTTAAATAATTAATAAGTTCCCTTTTTAATATCGAAAAGTGGTTAGTTGGCTTCGAATACGGTCAATATTCAAACAAATGAATGATTAGACTTAATTTTTATATATAACAACAATGATGTTCAAACATGGACATTTTAAGTGTCATTCTATGAAATGATCAAGTTAGCAATGATTTTTAACCATATAACAAGTACATGGTGTAAATTAAAATGGTGTGAATTAAAAAAGTTGAAAATTCACTCATCTATTTGAAATTTTGTTATGGTTATCTTCAATTTTTTGGTTTTCTAATTATTTGTAGATTAAAAGCACTTTAGGATGAGTGACGTTAACAAAGTATTAGGAAATTGACTAGAATAAGAACAAAAGGAAAAGAGTTGATGGATAACCATATACCTTTTTACCAAACAATACATGAAAATGTGGAAAAAACATAAACGTAAATAAGGTAAACTAAGAACCTTATCATCGTATCAAAGAACATATTGTTTCATGTTTACAGTTGTCTATATGAATCCTATGCTATATAATATGTTTTTTAACATATAGGATTTTATGATTTTGGTATAACATGGAAATACTTTCAATATTTTTGGGGTGTAGTACTAAGTGATCAAATTTCATCATTGTGTGTTTTAAGTGAGTTCTAAACTCTTATGAGGTGGGGCCATTCTTTCGCTCCTCAACATGAGGGAACACACCCTTTTTCTTTTTCATTCTACCCATTAGTTTGCACAAAAGAATTGTAGATAAATGTGAGTAACTTGTTCTATAAACTACTTTGTGAGAATTTTATATTGAGTTGCATATAAATATATCTTCCTCTCTAAGTTTTAACATAATAATTAAATACATACAATTGATTTAATTCCTATGGGTCATTCATGCATACCTTTCTAACTAGATGAATCTCCAATGAAGATCCATGATGGATCCTCCTCGTCTAGCGAGGGTGGGCATTGCACCACCCAAACTAAATGACAATGAAAGGGTTTCGTCAAAACCCTAATGATAACCTTGGCTCCAAGAATGGATGAAGATATAAATAAAAACATAATACCAAAGTGAAGGGTTACCCATCTATTTATTGTTCTTCCTATCCTTCTATTTCTTTCCCTTTTGACCAAATCAAAATCTTACCTTATTTTCCCTCTAATTTTCACTTAAACATTAAAAATTACTTTTAATGTTTAAGTAATTAATAATTTACCTTTTTAATATCGTAAAGTGGTTAATTGGATTCTAATACATTCAAGTAACCAGTGATATCAAGTAAATGGCATTGAAAGTCTAAGGATCGTCGATGGATCAATGTTCAAAGACACTCTAGGAACAAGTCCCCAAACCACCACTATGATGCTCGATAGGTAATTATAATGTTCTTACTATTTCAATAAGGTCTCTATGAATTCATACATAAAAATCTTCTTGTGCATGCAAGTATGTGGGAACGAAGATTCTTCAAGAGAGGAGCATAAGTTATTGATTTCCATTGCCAGAAATAATTTAATTTAGTGAATTTGTTTGCATTAATAAATATTCTTGGAAGCTTTTTCAGGAGAAAATGAATAAGAAAATGCTAATATCATGTGTAGTTGTCAGAAGGTCTTTCAACTTCACATAAAAATGTTTGAAAATTAATGTAATTTTTATATTTAGTGTTCTTTCTTTCGTTCTTAAAGTAAGTATTGAATACTGTGTGAAAATGTTTCTTCGATAATAGTAAGTATTGAATATTGAGTAAAGATGTTTCTTTATTAATCTGCAAGATTTGCATATTTATATAAATACTGAAGGAAGGATGATTTTTGTGCTATGTTGATTTCCCTTTGTAGTTAGAGTACAAATGTTATGATGTTATGGATTGTAAAATAAATAGATGGTTAATTTAATTGTTTCATAAAATGGTTTGAATTCATATAATTTTTTTTATGTTATTTATAAATGAATTGTTAATTTTATTGTTCCATAAAATAGTTTAAATTCATACAATATTTTTTTATGTTATTTATAAATGGATGGTTAATTTAAAATTGTTCCATAAAATAGTTTAAATTCATATAAGTTTTTTTTTGTTATTTTTTGTGATTGTTAGTGAAACAAATGCATGATTTCCTTTAGTTATTATATAACAATAATGATGTCCAAATATTAACAAGACGTGGACTTTTAAGTGTTATTCTATGTAATAATCAAGTTAATGATGATTCTTAAGGATATAACAACGACATGGTGTAATTTAAAATGGTGTGAATTACAAAATTTAAAAATTCACTCATCTATTTGAAATTTTGTTAAGCTTTTCTTCAACTTTTTGGTTTGCTAACTTTGTGTAGAAGGTTATTGATTGGCATTGCCTGAAATAATTTAATTTAGCGAATTTACTTGCATTAATAAATATTCTTGGAATCTTTTTCAACAACAATTGAATAAGAAACTATTAATATAAATATTGAATATTGTGTGAAAATGGTTCTTCATTAATGTGCAAGATATTTACATATCATAAATATCGAAGGAGGGATGAATTTGGTCGTATTTTGAATTCCCTTTGTAGTTAGAGTTCAAATGTGATGATGTTATGGCTTCTAAAATAAATGGATGGTTAATTTAATTGTTTCATAAAATCGTCTGATTTCATATAAGTTTTTTTATGTTAATTTTTGTGATTGTTAGTCAAACAAATGAATGGTTGTCCTTAATTGTTATATATAACAACAATGATGTTCAAACGTAGAAATTTTAAGTGCCATTATATCGAATAATCAAGTTAGCGATAAATTTTAACCATATAACAAGTACATGGTTTAAATTAAATTGGTGTGAATTAAAAAATTTCAAAATTCACTCATCCATTTGAAATTTTGTTATGGTTATCTTCAAATTTTTGGTTTTCTAATTCTATGTATAATAAAAACACTTTAGGATGACTGAAGCTAACCAAATATTAGGAAAATGTCTAGAACGGAAAATATTTGATGCATAACCATATGCCTTTTTACCAAAGAATATATGAAAATGTGGAGAAACTAATAATTGCAAACACAAATGTAAATAAGATCAAATGAGAACCTTATCATCATATCAAAGCACATATTGTTGCATTCTTAGATTTGGCTATATGAAGCCTATGCTATATAATTGTTTTTTTAACATAAAGGATTTTATGGTTTTGATATAACATGACAATACTTTCAATATTTTTGCGGTGTAATACATATGATTGGATTTCATCATTGTGTGTTTCAAGCGAATTATGAACTCTTATTAGTTGTGGTCATTATTTCACTCCTCATCATGACAGTGCACACCCTTTTGTTTTGTTAGCCTACCCATTAGTTTGCAAAAAATGAATTGAAGATAAATGTGAGTAACTTGTGTTATAAACCACTCTGAAAATATTTTATATTGACTTGCATATAAATTTATCTTCCTCTCTACGTTTTAAGATTAATACTTGAATACATAAAATTGCTTTTAATTCCAGTGAGTCATTCATCCATAACTTTCTAACTAGATCAAGCTCCAATGAAGATACAGGATGGACCCTCCTCCTTGTCTAGATAGGATGGATATTGCACCTCCGAAACAAAACTAAAATGGAAGGGTTTTGTCAAAACCCTAACAAAAACGTTGGCTCCAAGAGATCAATCCAAACATAATAACAAAATGAAGGGTTACCCCTCTATTTATTCTTCCTCTCATCCTTCTATATCTTTCCCTTTTGACCAAATCAAACCCTTACCTTATCAAATCACTTAAACATTAAAAATTTATTTTTAATGTTTAAGTAATTAATAATTTACCTTTTTAATATCCGAAAACGGTTAATTGGATTCTAATACATTCATGTATGTCAGAAACCTCTTTATCATCATTCCAATTTTTATGTCGTTTCATCCAGGTTCCAACGAGCTATTACACTCATGTATTCCTTCAAACAAAATGGTTCCAATAACACATTTATTTTATTTAATTAAATTATTCCCAATAATGACCAAAGTTATGGAAATTGTTGAAACGCCATAGAACCAAGAGAGGATTGTTTGGGAATGATCCTTGCGATAAAATATGGCGAATGGAATATCATGGGATCAATGAAACCCCTCCAAATTGCCCAGGCACCTTGTTAACCACCATTTACTCCTCTCGCCACATTGACATAAACCCATAAGGTCACCTCCAACTGTAAATTCGGGGAATACAAAGATGGGGACATTACAATCCTCCCTTACCAAAGATGGATTGTCCTTAAGTAATGCCATCAAAACCTGACACTCCATAAAATGATCCAGGCTCAAACTGAAAATGATACCAGGGTCCCAAACCACCATGTAAGATGTGTAGCATCCTCCACTCAAGGCATGGTCTGGTAAAGTACTGAAATAAGAGCTCCCCTAAAAACTTCCAACAAGTAAGGATACTTGATGAATAACAAGTACATGGTCTAATTTAAAATGGTGTAAATTACAAAAGCTCAAAATTAACTCAACTATTTGAAATTTTGTTAGGGTTATCGTAAATTTTAGGTTTTCTAATTATTTTTATAAAAGAACTTTAGGATGAGCGAAGCTAGCCAAATATTAGGAAAATTTATAGAACATGAGAAAAAGGTAAAAATTATATGCATAACCATATACCCTTTTACCAAACAATATATGAAAATGTGGAAAATCCAATAATTACAAACATAAATGTAAATAAGGTAAATTAAGAACCTTGTAATTGTATCAAAGCACACATTGTTTAATTCTTAGAATTGGATATATGAAGCCTCTACTATGTAATAATTTTTTAACATAAAAGATTTTATGGTTTTGATATAACATGAGAATACTTTCGATATTTTTTGGGTGTAGTACTAAGTGATAAAATTTCATCATTGTGTGTTTAAAGTGAATTATTCTCTTATTAGTTGTGGCCATCCTTTCACTTCTCAACATGAGGGCACACACCCTTTAGTTTTGTTAGTCTACCCATTAGTTTGCACAAAAGAACTGAAGATAAATGTGAGTAACTTGTTCTATAAACCACTTTGAGAAGATTTTATATTGAGTTGCATATAAATATATCTTCCTCTCTAAGTTTTAATATAATTCTTGAATACATACAATTTATTTTAATTCCTATGGTTCATTCATGCATACCTTACTAACCAAAAAAATCTCCAATGAAGATCTAGGATGGATCCTCCTCCTTGTCTAGCTAGGGTGGATATTGCACCACCGAAACCAAACTACAATGGAAGGGTTTTGTCAAAACCCAAATGAAAACTTTGGCTCCAATAATTCTCTAAGAGATCAATCCAAACATAATACCAAAGTGAAGGGTTACCCATCTATTTATTCTTCATCTGAGCCTTTTATATTTTTCCCTTTTGACCAAATCAAACCCTTAGCTTATTTTCCCTCCAATTTTCACTTAAACATTAAAAAATACTTTTTAATGTTTAAATAATTAATAATTTGCCTTTTTAATATCAGAAACTACTTAATTGTCTTCTAATATAGTCAATGTTAAAACAAATGAATGATTGACATTAATTGTTATATATAACAACAATGATGTTCAAACATGGACATTTTAAATGTCATTCTATGCAATGATCAAGTTAGCGATGATTTTTAACCATATAACAATAACATGGTGTAAATTAAAATGGTGTGAATTAAAAAAGTTCAAAATTCACTCATCTATTCGAAATTTTGTTATGGTTATCTTCAAATTTTTGGTTTTCTAATTATTCATAGAATAAAAGCACTTTAGGATGAGTGAAGTTAACAAAATATTAGGAAAATGTTGAGAACAAGAAAAAAAGGAAAAAATTGGATGCAAAACAATATAACTTTTAATTTAATTTAATGTAAAATAAATGGATGGTTAATTTTATTGTTCTAAAAAATAGTTTAAATTCATTCAAGTTTTATTTATGTTATTTATAAATGAATGGTTAATTTTATTGTTCCATAAAATAGTTTAAATTCATATAAGTTTTTTTATGTTATTTTTTGTGATCGTTAGTGAACAAATGAATGATTGGCTTTATTTATTATATAACAATAATTATGTTCATATACTAACAAGAGGTGGAATTTTTAAGTGCCTTTCTATCCAATAATCAAATTATCCATGATTGTTAATTATATAACAAGTATATGGTGTAAATTAAAATTACGTGAATTACAAAAGTTCTAAATTCATTCATCTATTTGAAATTTTGTTAGGGTTATATTCAACTTTTTGGTTTGCTAATTATGTGTAGAATAAAAGCACTTTAGAATGAGTGAAGCTAACCAAATGTTAGGAAAATGTCTATAACAAGACCAAAAGGAAAAGATTTGATGCATAAACATATACCATTTTACCAAACAATATATGAAAATGTGGAAAAACCAATAATTGAAAACATATAAATGTAAAACATATAAAGGTAAACTAACAACCTTATCATTGTATCAAAGCACATATTTTTGCATTTTTATAATTGTTTATATAAAGCCTATGCTATATAATAGTTTTTTTAACATAAAGGATTTTATGATTTTGATATACTTTTGATATTTTGGGGGTGTAGTACTAAGTGATCAAATTTCATCATTATGTGTTTCAAGTGAATTATTCTCTTATTATCATGGCTCATTCTTTCACTCCTCATCATGAGGGAAAAAACCATTTTTTTTTTCAATCTACCCATTAGTTTAAAACAATAAAATTAAAGATATGTGATTAGCTTGTTCTATAAACCACTTTGAGAAGATTTTTTATTGAGTTGCATATAAATATATCTTCCTCTTTAAGTTTTAACATAATACTTCAATACATACAATTGATTTTAATGCCTATGAGTTATTCATGGATACCTTGCTAACCAAAACATAGACCTCGTAGAAGAAATATTTGAACTCCAAGACCAATATACACATGATGTCAAGGATTGGGAATAGTAGGGATATTTTTCATTGTCCAATCCATGGTTAGGGACACAAACCAATTGTAAGGTCTTCTGTTACAAGACTGCAAAAACCCTTGCCCAAGTCCTCAAGGAGACGGAACTTGGGGTTGATCCAACACCCAAGTGTTGCACTAATTGAGAAATTTGGAAACTTGGGTGCACGAAAACGTCAAGGGTATTTCCCAACCATGAGGAAAATCACAAGGCAGGGAACACCAAGGTTGGGATGCACCAGTACCAAGGGATGCGATGGTTGATGAGTGTTTGGGTTTGCTTGGGTGCATTGGTCCATGAAGGTGCACAACAGTTCGTTTGGGTTCTTTGGTTTGTGAATTGATGCGAGACACATAAAGGACGTGTCGGTTTGTGATGGTGACCTTTGGAGTCCATATAAGAGAACAAGGGTGGACAACCAATGAAGGTACTTTTGAACAACATGTGATAGTGTTCTTTCTTTTATGCATATTGAATATTTTGTGAAAATGTTTTTGATGCAGGAGCATCACCAACGAAGCATAAGTAGAGGTAAACTAGGTGCACTAGCACACATTTTGAAGAAATTTAAATTTTGAGGAATGTATCATGCAAATATTTTGAAAGGAGTTGTAATTAAAGAATATATTAAATGTTGTAGAGATGGATGGTTCATGAAGACATAGGAGAATGTATTTTATTTTAATGTAGTTGAGTGCAGTACAAATTCGATGTGTTCGATCTTATCTGTCTGTCACAAATATTTATTTTAATAAATATTAGTAGTTGATAGATTTTAATTCAATAGGATAGCTTTAGAGTAGTTGGAGGGAAGAGCTCAAAGAGCCCTCTTGTATAAAGTTTTGTATTGTTTCCTAGTAGAGTTTGTTGGCACTCTAGTTATTGAGAGTTATCGTCATTTTAGCTGAGTGCTGAGAGATGAGATATACCAAGAAGCAGTATATGAACATATTTATATTTCAATTCAATGAATATAACAGGGGAGAATTGTCCCAAATGTATGGTGTTGATCTGTCTATCTGAATGAATGAATGCTAGACTTTATGTTTATTAGGAGTTCTCTGTTATTTCTTGTTCTTGTGTTTATGAATTCATTTCGATGGCTAAATGTATGAATCTGTGATATTTTAAATAAGTTTCAATTGTTTCTATTCTACGAGCAAGTGCAAGTGTTCATAGTGTCCACAAGAAGTGCGTAGAAAGAGTTTGTTTGAACTCATCAACCCAGAAGAAATAACATGAGCCTTATGCTTGCAAGGAGTGCATAGTTACCACAAAGTGTGCATTAACAGAGTCCATTTTGAATAAGAAAGTTTTGGAGACATACCTTGAAGGAATTTCGTCCACAAGGAGTGCACTACAGAGTCTTCTCACTCAGAAGTTCAACTGGAGTATCTGAAGTTGTCCATAGAGTGGTTGGGTTTTAGAAGAGAATCTATTGCAAGGCGTGCAAATGATGAAATTTGACTAAGTGTCGAAAGGATTATTCTGAGAAGACAAGAGTTCTAGGAAGAACAAGCTCAGGAGGGACAATGACGATAAATATTCTAAGGAAGGAGTCGTTTGGGATTTCCCAGAATTAACAAGACAGATCCATCGAGGAGGGAGTAGAATCGATCCAGATCGTCAAATATGAGAGGAGTTGCATGAAGGATAGTCATGAGGTATTTCAGAGGTCGGATTTTGGGACACATCGAAGCATTGAAAGGTGATATTGTTGATTAAGGTTGGTTGTCATTGATGTCAACCCTTGAAGAAAGACCCGTAGCACAACGTTTTGGGTAATGGACCCAATAGTGTTTGATGTAAATATGACTCATTAATGTTTTGTCATGGTTTATAAGAAGTAAATATGGATGAACTCCAAAGTGGTCCCCTTATGGTAAAATCCCTCACGGGAAGACGCTTTGTGGAGTAAGAGAACCCATGCTTAATTATGGAATAATGAGATGAAGGAAAGTGAATTTGTTAGGGAAAATATCCTAGATGGATAGTTCTTGTCATGTCATTCCCGGTGGTATGTGGAACTTCACATAATTCCTCACGGTTAGAGAGTTATGGCCATGAGAAGTTGGAGACCCTAGGTTTGGGTAATGGACCCAAGTTTGTTTGATGGGTAATGGTATGAGTTATGATATATTTTCATATAATACTATTCTATATGGATAGTACATGTCATGCCATTTCTG
>JASDQU010711916.1:10713-29796 GCA_032191745.1 Picea mariana
GGAGCTTTGGCTTTCAGGGTTTTGAACAACTCTCATCATTGCTTCTCTGAATCATGAATCCCTGAATCGTTGATCTTATGCCACGTGCCCACCTTCCAACTAACGGTTAGTATCTCTTCATAATTTCAAACTTCACGAGTTCAGAATCCTTGACTCCTCGACACTCCAAATCCTCTGTTTCTAGAGTTCCAAAGAAACTCACAGCTAATCGCCATGCAACTTCTCCCAGATCTAATGGTCGAGATCCTTCGTCATCATATAGACAGTCATTGTCACTTTGACCAAAAGGTAGGGGGCCTGACAGGTCGTCCCGGGGTCCAGTCTGGTGAGCTTCTCATGGAATCCAAACACCTAGATTCCCCACCATACCTTTTCACTACGCGTCGATAAGCTATGGAGAGATCTGTGTATATAAACCTATATGTGTTCATTCGTGCTTCCAGTGTGGGATAAATCCCATTACTTGAGATAATCAGCGCTGTTAATTTCTTGATCGAATGACTTCTAAATCTTCTCGCCTTTTCTGCGCATTGTTCAACTTCTCAGCCTTTTCCTGTGCAATGGTGGACTGCATTCTGCAATGCGCTTCTTTCGTCTTCGGATCATAGGAACATTGTTGATCCTATTGTGATCAACAATAAACACAGATTTCCTCTCTATGCAATGTGTTATTCCTAAGGATCTTTGATCATTCGAGTATTCATTTCTCCTATTCGCTCTTTTTATCTCTGTGTTGGCCCTTGGTTATGAAAGTAAGTGAAGATCAAGGAACAAAAGGCAAAATGCGAAATGCACGGAAGACACAGTGATTGTTATTGGGTCAAAGTGAGCAAAAGAGCAGAAAGGATGAAGCGAAGTAAAAGGAAGCAAGATGATGAACAAGGAAATCAAGGATGAYAGATCAACAAGGAAGGAGGATCATGGACAACACAGCAAGCAAAAAAAGGCATCTTTGAATGCTTTGGAACATCGCACGAGAAGGAAGGAAAGACAGGCTGGTGAAGCCCTGAAAACACGRGTCAAGTTGACCTAGGGTTTTTGTATCTAGGGTTTTGACACCTAGGTTTCGGCCTAACGATGTTGGTGAGTGATTGTAATGTATAAATAGAGGTCAAGAGGACCTGCTGAGATATTGAGAAGGTGTGTTATGGAGGCAGAGTGACCATTGATCCTCACAGAAKCTCATGAGGGAATCACAAGAGGACATTACACAGGGAAAGCAATTGCACARAAGGTTCTTAGAGCTGGCCTTTGGTGGCCTACCTCATATAGATGATAAAGACTATTACAGAGCCTTCGATGCATGCTAAAGAGTTGGGAAGCCATCCAGAAGAGATGAAATTCCATTAGTACCACAGCTGACCCTACAAGAATTTGAGAAATGGGCCATTGACTTCGTGGGACCTATAAGCCCACCAGGCAAGCGCACAGGAGCAAGGTACATAATTACTGTGACAAAGTACTTGACTAGATGGGCTGAAGCAAGAGAATTTAAGGACTGTCGTGAAACTACAACTGTGCTCTTCATATTTGATGACATCATAACCAAGTTTGGATGCCCAAAGATCCTTATGAGTGATCAAGGCATACATTTCATAAATAAAACAGTTGAAGCCATGACTAAGAAATTTTCAATCCACCATCAGAAAAGCACACCTTACCATCCACAAGCAAATGGGACAGTGGAAGCATTCAATGAGATCTTGGAAACAATGCTGACGAAGATTTACAATGTGAATAGGGATGACTAGGATTTAAGAGTACCAGCAGTACTATGGGCTTATAGAACCACTTGCAGGAAGCTAACAATGCAGACCCCTTTTAATTTGGTTTATGGTCTCAAAGTCGTTGTCCCAATGGAATATTTGGTACCAAGCCTAAGAATTGCTACCTTTACAGATATGGATGACACTGGCCCTATTCGAGATAGGCTTACACAATTGTTCGAACTGGAGGAAGACAGATTTGTTGCAGGATTTCATCAGCAGGTACAAAAAGAAAGAGAGAAAGCCTACCATGACAAACACATCAAGAAGAAGGCATTTAAACAAGGCGATCTAGTACTGGTATATGACAGTAAGTTCATAAAACATCCTGGGAAGTTCAGAACGCATTGGCTCAGGCCATATGAGATTGCCTATATTACAGAAGCAGGAGTTGTGCAGTTGAAGACTTTGAATGGAGAATGGAAGGAAGGATTAGTGAATGGGAGCTGGCTGAAGTTGTACTATGACAACTAGCTACCTTGCAGCTCTCAGTAAAAGAATAAGGAAAAGGGTCGAGGTACCAGGTGCAGTTGAAACTGCGTACCAGACATAGAAAAGATAGTCTGCACAAGGAAGGAGAGGCAGCATAGAGAAGAAAGCAGAGGTTGCACTGCGCAGTCTAAATTCGAAGTAAAATGAAGGATCAGATCTGAAGTGCCTTGGGACAAGTCACAGGTGAGTGTTGGGGTCCTGTTGGCCCTTAGTTATGAAAGTAAGCAAAGATCAAGGAAGAAAAGGAAAAATGTGAACTGCGCGGAAAATAGAGTGATTGTTACTGGGTCGAAATGAGAAAAAGAGTAGAAAGGATGGAGCGAAGTAAAAGGAAGCAAGTCGATGAATGAGGAAATCGAGGATGATAGATCAACAAGGAAGGAGGATCGTGGACAACACAACAAGTGGAAAAAGCCAACGTTGGATTCTTTGGAGCATCGCACGAGAAGGAAGGAAAGCCAGGCTGGCGAAGCCCTGAACACGCGGGTCAAGTTGACCTAGGGTTTTGACACCTAGGTTTCAGCCTAAGGATGTCGGTGAGTGATTGTAATGTATAAATAGAGGTCAAGAGGACCTGGGATGGGTTGTTGTCATTTTTTTTACTATTTTTGGTGTTGTGATTGTTGTTGTGTGATCGAGTGAGTAACATTGTGTGAGAGAGAAGTGTTGAGTATGAGAGCCTTCTGTATTGTAAGATCTTCAGCTAGGTGCGAAGATCAAACCTGCAGCTGGGTGCATAGGCAGGGGAGAGATAGAGAGGAGAAGAAAGAAGATCTGCTAGCTGAGAGAACTGACAAGAACTGTATGCTTCACCTTAATATATTATAAAGCACTGTTCTATGGATGTAGCCCTAGAGAGAGGGTGAACCACGTATACCTTGTGTTGTGTGTGATTGATGCTATGTTCTTTGCCTTTGATATACTGGTATTGCATTATTGTGGTAGACCCGATAGATGTGTGGAATAGATATAAGCTGATAAGTGATATATGCATGTTGTATTGTTCTGGTATTAGATCCACTTTATATTCCCCTTGGTTGTAGACATCCCTGTCCTRCAACCCCYCCATAGATGCTTTGGGTGAGACTGCATCTGCTTCGTAGGTGTTGCCAAAAGGGCCAGTAGTTAGGGATTGTTGYTGCGCTCTTGGAGCTGAACCCTAGGTCTGTCCTTGTGCCAACAAATGGTTCAGTTGTCAAGACAAGAATCTTCTTGAGGGATTGTCAAGGTGATTCCCATCAAAGACATAGTTTTAGAAGTGGATAGAGGATCAAGAAAAGGACCTCACAGAAGCCCAAAACGAGAACCCTAATATTAGTACAGAGGATTGTCTAGGAATATATATCTTTACTGTATACATGAAATTTTCTTTGGAGGAATCCATCGGGAGCTATACAAGTGGTTAGCTAGGTTAGAAGATTCCCAGTTTGAGATTAGATCTAGGTCACTTGTGGTCTGGACATCAGCGCTAGTCAAGAAGGTCAAKAGAGTTGATAATGTCATGGCAAGAGTAGTAGATCGCTGGTTTGATAGCACCATTGGAGGGTACATCACCAAKTTTTTTGTTGACAKAGTAGAGTCATATAGCCAAGCCGAGAGATATTTCTTCAAGGGACCCAGAGGAAAATTTTTACATTTTTTGAAGTTGAGGATCAAGATGCTATTACATGAGAAGAACATCTTGAAGATATAGTAGATTGGTCGGATCTGGAAAAGATAATGTTCAGGAATTTAGAAAGCAACAGTGACACAGAGGCTAGACATACACACAGTGGGAGAGCGTTTAGAGAAGTTCATCTTTCGAACCTGTTTAAGAAGAATTACGGAGACGTGGGTTTCTACAGTGGAGAAGAGACAGATATGACGGACAAAGAGCATTCAGAAGCTGAAGAGCCTCGTCGGGAAGAGCCAGAAACTTCAGAAACCATGCAGACTATTGAAGTAAGTATTATTATCCCTCATGTTGATTTAGTAGCATTAATAAATCAGAGTAATCCAAGCCACTAGAGCATTCAGAGCACTGTCACTAGTAGTCCACCACATACTCAGTCAGGAACCCTAGGAACATCTATGGTAGATGAGATGAGGCACCCTATTTTTAGGGGAAATGGGTCTGAAGACCCTGATCAGCACTGGTTCCTATGTGAAGCCATATGGAATATTAAAAATTTCACCTACAAATATGTTAAAAGAACTCAGTTTAGTACTACCCTAAGGGATCTTGCACTGAGCTAGTACATGAATCTTGTCCAAGGACTTGTACAGCCTAAGCCACTAAATGAGATCAAGAATGTGTTTATTGCAGCATTCAAGAAACCCAAGTTGAGGTCACAATGTATTACAGAGCTGAAAGAGATCAAGTAGAAGGTAGTTGAACCTGTTTGGGAATTCGATCAGAGATTCAAGACCTTAACCGGACGATTGACTTTTCAGATCCCAGATGAGAAAAACAAAGAATGGTTTATTGTTGCCCTCTTACCACACATCAGAGTTCCTCTAATGCAACAAAAGATTGCTTCGTAGGATGAGGCATTGGAGATCGCCATGAAGTTAGAGTCGGCCCCTATGGGAGAATCCAGCTCAGGTATGAGTCAAATATTGAGTCAACTAACTAGTTTGTCTCTGTAGGTCAAAGATATGAAGAAAGACAAGAGAAAAGATAAACGATAAGACATATGGTGTGTCAAATGCAAATCAAAAGGCCATGACAAGGAACACTACCCCTTATTTCATGAATACTTGGCCTCTAGAGCTCCGAGGCCTTTGAAGAAGGTCACCCTACCCTGGTGCGAGGTATGCAAGAATAGACATCACCCTCATGAGTGTAATTACATGCAAAAATATGTCCAGACACCCACAAATTTGTATTTCACGTTCTGTAAGTTCAAGGGGCATGATGATAGCGATTGTAGGGATTATGACCTCATGCATGAAAGGTCAAGATACATATACAATATTCAAGGTGAAGTACAGCAAGAAGGAAACACTACTTAGTACAACTCCCCTGGGAGAGGAAACTTCAATCCTCACGGTGGATTCGGAGGACTGAGGACGAGGAGGAGGTATGGGTTCAGGGCGAGGACAGATCATTTTTTACAACTGTGCACAACTAGGACACTTAGCAAGGGATTTTCAGAACCCTTGCACTACTTGCAGCTACTGAAGTTCCTTCGAACACGTTATAGAATATTGTCATGTACTACTAGCTAAGATTCAGGAAAGACAAGGACCTCAGCAGAACCCACAAGTGCAACTAATATATGATGAACCTCATGGAGAAGACCCTAGAGTTGATGTTATCGCTAGAGGAGGTGTTGTTACAGGAGAAGACTGACTGACCCAAAGAAATACTACAGAAGACTCAAGAGTCAGGAAAGCTACAGAGAAGACCCAAACTTTTGATGCAAAGAAAGAAAGACACATATTTGAGGAAGAAAAAAAAGAGTTCAAAGTAGACCAAGTTTCTTCATCAAAGACATGACCAGAAGTAAGAGAATATGGAATGCCTTTGGCATTCGATCAGTATGCTTCTTCAAAAGAGGGACAAGAGGTAAGAAAGCTCGTGGAATTTTTATATACTTGTATTAAGTAGATTCAGGATGAGAGCGTTGTACAAGATCTACAAAATTTAATCAGACAGTATGAGCTAGGAAAGATAGACCCCTTACTAAATAAGGAAATACACAAAATCAATAAAAAGAGAAGGACAAATAAGGAATTACACTTGAATTCTCAAATAGGAGAATATGATATAGACTATGTGGTCCTCGACTTAGGTTCGGAGGTCAATGTCATGAAGAAGCAAACCTAGGAACTGATGGGAAAACCGAAGTTGATCTACTCTCCTATCAGGCTTAGGATGGCTAACCAACAGGCAGTAAGCCCCTTTAGAAGATTGGAACATGTCCCTGTGGACATCGACAGAGTAAGAACATTTGTAGATTTTGAGGTAATTGAGATAGTTGATGACAGTTGTCCTTACCCTGCGCTGTTAGGAATTGACTGGGATTTCAATAATTCCATTATGGTTGATTTAAAGAAAAGACAAATGATGTTTGAAATAGATGGCCTTAGGGTCATTGCACCATTATATCCAGACTAAGATCAGTGATACACAGAACCTATTAGAGAATAAGATCGCACATATGAATTGGAAAACATATACAAATTAACGACCAGGCAGCAGGATTAAATTAATCCTACGATCGATGGAAACCTAAGTTGGCGAAGTGACAGCGCATGTTCATTAGATTCATAAGAAGCACTGGATAACTGGCAGAACAAAATGTATGAAGTATCTATAAGGAGATGTGCTAGATTAACCAGAGAAGATTGTTGGATCGGCTCAACAGTAAGTAACTTGCCCATTTTTGATGGTATGAATCCTTTAGAAACCTTCCTGTCAAAATTCGAAGCAAGTGTACCAACACAACAGAGATTGTTGGAAATGGATGAGGCCTTGAAAGCAACACCAGCGAGATGGTGGGGAAAACACAAAAACAACATTACAGAATGGGTACAATGTTGTACCCTGATGACCGTGCGGTTCTCAGCACAAGTAGAAGGATACGAAGTTTGGTACACAGGTCGAAGCTTCCCAAAGGACCATGTGTGAAGTTGTGAGGAAGCCTAGAGAACCATTCCTCAAGAGCAGTGGGTGCACAAGTTCATTAACACACTAGACAAAACTCCTATCAACTAGTATCTTCAAGTAGAGTTGCACCTCATCACTGCAGATTTGGAAGGTATGAATTAGAACTTTGTAAACACCTTCTTATTTGATAGTCAGTACCATTCAGTAGATCAAGCATTACATATTGTAAGACATAAAGTATTTTAGGAGGCCTCTAGCCCCCCTTTAGAACAAGAAGAGGACGAATGGACTACACCTCTCCAGAAACTGCAAGGTTGTTACAGCATCAATGATGATGAAGACGATGATCCGAGAAAGGTGAACATCACAGAAACAAAAGGCCAGAGAGATGTGGAAGGACTAGGAGTTGAGCTACCATTCGTCAGACAGCCGATCAAGATTAAGAAGATCAATATTGCAACAGAGCAAACACCAAAGCTTGCAAATGTTGGAGATTGTTGGGATGTTGCTACTATTGACAAAATAACATAGTTACTGCATGAATATCACGACTTGTTTCCAACCAAGTTCACCGATATGAAGGGAATTAAAGGGCCTATGGGAGAGATGAGGATCCCTTTGAAACTAGATGCAAGACCAGTCAAACAGAGACCCTACAGATTGAACCCTAAGTATAAAGAGAAAGTGAAGATTGAGCTCGATAGAATGTTGGAAGCAGGAATTATAGAACTTTTCGAAGAGTCAGAGTGGATTAKCCCTATGGTGGTGCAAGACAAGAAGACAGGAGAGATCAGGATCTGTGTAGATCTCAAGAAGATGAATGATGCCTGTTTGCATGACCCCTTCCCTACACCATTCACTAACAAAGTGTTAKATAATGTGGGAGGCCGGGAGGTATATTCTTTTACAGATGGATTTTCAGGATACCATCAGATCCGGATTTCCAAGGAAGATCACCATAAGACCATGTTTGCAACAGAATGGGGATCCTACCAATACATAGTGATGCCATTTGGATTGAATAATGCCCCATCCATCATTTCCAGGGTGGTGGTCGAATCATTCAAAGAGTTTCTGCATAAATTTCTAGAAGCATATTTTGATGATTGGATTGTTTTTAGTTTATTGAAAAATCATATTAATTGTCTAAGGCTAATGTTGGACAAATGCAAGCAATGTCAAATTTCCTTGAATCTGAATAAATGCATCTTCTTTTCACCATTTGGAGTTTTTTTAGGTCATATTGTATGCAAGCATGGATTGCTAGTAGACCCATCTAAAATTGCCATTATAGTTGATTTGCCACCCCCTACTTCAGTCAAACAATTGCGCACTGTGTTGTGACATACTGGATATCATAGGAAGCCCATTAAAGGATACGCCTAGATTACAGAACCCATGGAAAATATTTTGAAGAAATATTGTCAGTTCAGTTGGACAAAAGAATGCCAACAGAGCTTCAACACACTGAAACAGAAAATGGTTACTGCACCCATTCTGGTTTTCCCAGATTGGAGCAAGCAATTTCATGTGCATGTTGATGCATCTTCCATTGCATTGGGAGTTGTTTTAGCACAACTTGGCGAAGGATATATTGACCATCCATTATATTTTGCTAGAAGGAAACTATCTACAACTGAGATTAATTACACCACCACTGAGAGAGAGGGATTAGCTATGGTATATGCGCTGCAAAAATTTCATCACTACTTGTTAGGAGGACACTTTAAAATGTTTATTGATCACTCCATGTTTAAATACCTAGTCAACAAGCCAGCGTTTGGGGGGAGAATATGCAGATGGCTTCTACTATTTCAAGAATATGACTTTGAGATCATAATTAAGCCAGGAAGGATGAACAAAGGTCCTGACCACTTGTCAAGGTTGGAACATGGCAAAGAGCCGACCAGTTTGGAGGATACACTGCTGGATGCACAGTTACTGGCCATTAGAAATATTGATGACCACTTTGCAGAGATAGTCCAGTGCCTGTCAACAGGAATGGCACCTAGTGAGTTTACAATTCCCCAGAAGAAATAGCTAGTAATGCGTGTTGCCGACTTTTCACTTATAGTTGGACAGCTATACAAAATGGGACCTTATAAGATATTGAGAAGGTGTGTTATGGAGGCAGAGCGACCATTGATCCTCGCAGAACCTCATGAGGGAGGAAATTATGCAGGGAAATCAAATGCATAGAAGGTTCTTAGAGCTAGCCTTTAGTGGCCTACCTTACACAGAGATGCTAAAGACTATTACAGAGCCTGTGATGCATGCCAAAGAGTTGGGAAACCATCTAGAAGAGATGAAATTCCATTATCACCACAGCTGACCCTACAAGAATTTGAGAAATGGGCCATTGACTTCATGGGACCTATAAACCCACCAGGCAAGCGCACAGGAGCAAGGTACATAATTACTATGATAGAGTACGTGACTAGATATGCCGAAGCAAGAGCAGTTAAGGACTATAGTGAAACTACAGCTGCGTGCTTTATATTTGATGACATCATAACCAGGTTTGGATGCCCAAAGATCCTTATGAGTGATCAAGGCACACATTTCATAAATAAAATAGTTGAAGCCTTGGCTGAGGAATTTTCAATCCGCCATCAGAAGAGCACACCTTACCATCCACAAGAAAATGGGACAGTGGAAGCATTCAATAAGATCCTTGAAACAGCACTGACAAAGATTTGCAGTGTGAACATGGATGACTGGGATTTAAGAGTACCAACAGTACTATGGGCTTATAGAACCACTTGCAAGAAGCTAACAATGTAGACCCCTTTTAAGTTGGTATATGGTCTCGAAGCCTTTGTCCCAATGGAATATTTGGTACCAAGCCTAAAAATTGTTTCCTTTACAGATATGGATGACACTGGCCCTGTTCGAGAGAGGCTTACACAATTGGTCGAACTGGAGGAAGACATATTTTTTGCAGGATTTCATCAGCAGGTACAAAAAGAAAGAGAGAAGGCCTACCATGACAGACACATCAAGAAGAAGGAATTTAAACAAGGTGATCTAGTACTGGTATATGACAGAAAGTTCATCAAACATCCTGGGAAGTTCAGAACGCATTGGCTCGGGCCATATGAGATCGCCTATGTTACAGAAGTAGGAGCTACACAGTTGAAGACTTTGAATGGAGAATGGAAGGAAGGATTAGTGAATGGGAGTCGGTTGAAGTTGTACTATGAAAACCAGCTGCCTCGCAGCTCTCAGTAAAAGCATAAGGAAAAGGGTCTAGGTACCAGGTGCAGTTGAAACTGGGTACCAGACACAAAAAAGACAGCCTGCACAAGGAAATAGAGGAGGCATAGAGAAGAAAGCAGAGGCTGCACTGCACAGTTTGAAGTCGAAGTAAAGCAGAAGGATCAGATCTGAAGTGCCTCTAGATGAGTCACAGGTGAGTGTTGGGGGCCTGTTGGCCCTTAGTTATGAAATTAAGCGAATATGAAGGAAGAAAAGGTGAAATGCGAACTGCGCGGAAGACACAGTGACTGTTACTGGGTCGAAGTGAGCAAAAGATCAGAAAGGACGGAGCGAAGTAAAAGGAAGCAAGCCGATGAATGAGGAAATCAAGGATGACAGATCAGCAAGGAAGGAGGACTGTGGACAACACAACAATTGGAAAAATACACCATTGGATGCTTTGGAGCACCGCACGAGAAGGAAGGAAAGACAGGCTGGCGAAGCCCTGAAAATGCGGGTCAAGTTGACCTAGGGTTTTACACACCTAGGGTTTTGGTATCTAGGGTTTTAAAACCTAGGTTTCAGCCTAAGGATGTTGGTGAGTTATTATAATGTATAAATAGAGGTCAAGAGGACCTGGGATGGGTTGTTGTCATCGTTTTTACTGTTAGTGATCAAAAATGCACTAGCATTTTTTAAAGAATGATGCCTAATCTTGCAGGGAACTTTTGATTACCTTCCTGAGCTCCAAATGCAGATTTGAAAGCACCATTGGAAATCTTAGGATTTCTAGATGTCAATTGACTATTCAAGCATGTAAAACGGACTCTCCACGACTGAGAAATTTGATTTTAAAACAATTTGTGCTTTCACCAGCTAACTCATCTTGAACTTTGCTAGTTAGCTGGTGAAAGCTCTGCTTTTCACCAGCTAAGGAGTGAATTTTTAGGTAAATAAGCTGGTGAAAGCCTGTCACGGCCAGAATGACCGAATTTTTGCCCAGATCAGAATTTTTTGAGTTTGAATGGTTTGAATGGTTTGAAACCGCTTCAAATGGACAGTTGTTGAATTATCAAGTCTGATTCAATGGTTATTTTTGATGGATAAGGGAAAGAAGAGGTGTTTCAATCGATTTTGGTATCTTTTTCAAAGGCAAAAAATCAGGGTTTTTGCACACTTCACCAAATTCGAATTTTATCTTTGGAGGACCAAATCAAATAGCCTTGGGAGGTTAAAACTGCACTTCATCAGCAATCATCGGCAATCTACTACTCTTAGAGATCATTAGAGAGGATCTTTTCCTATTTTGTTTTGATTTTCCATTTTTAGTATTCTAGATCCATTTTTATAGGATCTCATCCTACACTTGTTGTATCTATTTTGATTTAACTATTTTTAGCAAATCTGATGCATCTTTCTAGGATCTAGATTTCATCTTGTAAGGCTATAAAGCCAAAGACATTTGGAGCACCAAAAGGGTTCAATCCTAGAGACTTTTTGGCTATGTACTTTGACTCGTTTATGTTATATGAATCACAGTCCTCTTTTGTTACCAATGTCAGTATTGTTCATATGTTCACCACTCTGTAATTTGATTCAGTTCAACTTAGCTATTGAGAACTGTCATCTTCTTGTGTAGCTCATGAATGTGAATTAAATGATTCTATGTTATCTTGTATGACCCTACATGTCTGTGTACCTGGTTATCTTGAATAGTATTCTTCACACCTTATTTCATTACTATAACTGATATTTGGTCTCTAAAAGCACTGGTTTATTTAGATGCATAATAAGTTGTCCTTTTATAAAGCCTTCTCAGTTATCCCATTGTTCCAAACACTTTGATTATTCATAATTTCTTAAGTTACCAAGCATCCTTAGTCTACAACCCTATGAAGTTTCTTGGAGTGATAACAAATTGGCGCCATTGCTAGGGATAGGAGATTGAAGTTCATCTTCCCTGGGAAATGACGTTAGATCCATCTTTGATGATAGACAAATCCTAGACATTATTTGGTTGTAATCATCTATCTAGCGACTCCATGAAGGACGAATTTAGTGGCGACTCCATTGTTCAGAAAATTGTTGGTGACTCCACTGGTATGACATGAACCAGATCTTTTCTAAGAGGTATGTGTTCTGTGATTTTTCAAAAATTGTTGGTTTCCCTAATTCAGTGCCTAGCAGAGATGAATGGGAACGCAACGTTCCCAGATTTCAAGGAGAAGAATGGGAAGTTCCAGCTGAACACTTGTTGGATTTTCATGATTTTATTCATCGACTTGAAATTGTACGTGACGATGTTTAGATCCGGCTCTTATTTTTCTCATTAGAGGGAATTTCTTTTGAATGGTGTCAATCTCTTCCTAATGCAAGTGTTAGTTCTTTGACAAATTTCCATTCAGCCTTCAATTCCTTTTGTAAAGATTATTTTCCAGTTGAATATCTTTTTGAAGGATGTTGTGAAGAGTTTTCTTCGTTTCATAAAGATTTATTTGTTGAAGAAGACATTTACCATGTAGGACAAGAGGTGTTGAAGGATAATAGTGACATATCTGACATCATATCAAATGTGTCTGTCGTTTTGAATATTGATCAAAATCAACATGTCTCTTTTGGATGTATTGATGTCGAAGAACCAATGCATATATCAGCAGGAGAAAGTAATAGATCAACATATTTCAGATCTGTGGCAAATACTATGTGCAGCCATCAGCTTTCAGATTTGCAGACACGGGAAAATTATAGCAGACATGAAGACTTGAAAGGTGATGAGAAGATTGACCAATCAGTAAGTGAAAGTATTGCATCTGCAGTATATGTTGAAGACAGCCCACATTTTCCAGATTTGCAGACAAAGGCGGTTTGCAGCAGACATGAAGAGGGAGATGATAAGAAGAAGGGTCCAGATCTCAAGCAGCCTGCATTCAACAGTGAGATTAGTAAAAGCAGCCTTCAACATCTTTTCAATTTACAATTGGATCAACAGTCCAAAGAGGTATTTCTTTGTGAATTTGATGACCCTTTTGTTGACTATTTGGAGTCTATGAGCAGCATAAATCCAAAAATATTTCTGTCAAATGAAGGTTGGTCTTGTCATCTTTTCAAATTTCATTACCACAATCTATGGTTTCTTTTATCTTTTGGGAAAAGATCAAACATGATATTAGCAAGTCAATTACTTTCTTGGCTGCTTTGGAAATTTAGTTTTACTTGATCAATCTGCCTCTACTGGTTAGTGTAGGGATTGATAGAAGAATAAGCTCTTTCTTTGAGTAGGTAGATTACTTTCAGTTTTCTTAATTAGGCAAAGAGACTCCCTTTTCACGCTTAATGGCTCGATCTGGATCATCCCTCCATGCTACAGCTACTCAGTCAGCCTCGAGTCATCCATCAATCTCTCAGGTGTTTATTGCAGATTCAGAGAAATTTGATTTTTTCCCAAGGAAGTTTTTCTGGGTTTTCACCATCTTATTGGTTTTGAAATTCACTCGTTAGCTGTTGAAAGCTTCCCTTTTCACCAGCTAAAGGGGCAGATTCGGGGAAAATTAGCTGGTGAAACCTGTTACATGGCAGCAAGGCTGTATTTTTTCCCAGATTTGACTTTTTCTCAACCAAATCTTTCGAGGTTGGTTTCTAAAGATGTTGAGAACCTTGGAGAGCAGTCACAAAGATCAGAAGGTTTCAAAATCTGGTTCATCTAGATGCACAATAAAAAATAGGAATCATGAAAACCATTTCAATAAAGCATCAGGTAGCAGTCTTGCTTGGGAAAGGTGGGTTTTGGAGTGAATGGTTGAAAACTTCCCATTTGTCTTATGCTGACATTAGTACCAGGTATAATTACCAAGGAGAAATGGATGCTCTAGAAGAGAAGCCAGGGAGCAGAAAACTAGAGGCTGATAGCATTGAATACTTAATTTGTTTACAAAGGCAGACATCTTCTGTTGATCATTTGAAAGGAAACAATGCATTATTTGTTGAAAGAAGCAAGATTGTTACATCTTCCATGATATTTTCATAGAATTCCAGTATATCATTTGCTTTAGTATATGGCTTTTGTAGTGTAAGATAAAACTTTAAAAGATGGAATGGTCCAAATCCTTATGTTAAAGAAGGTGGATTACAACAGAAAATTGGTGTAAATGTGGCTTTACAGACTTTTGAAGGCCACACAGGTTCTATACTCTGTCTGGCAGCACATAATATGGTGGTTACTGCAAAGGAGCACAGAGTAGACAAGTATTGGTATCATGCAGTATGGATTGTACTTTTCATATGCGGGATTTGGAGGGTGGAAGTGTGCTTTCATTAACTATAGAAGGTTCCTGAGAATGGAAATCCAGATGCATTATTGTTAGCTTTGAAGTTCATGACAAAATCCTTTCAGAGATGATAAATCTATGTAAAATGCTATCACATGCATGCAATCTAAGTGACCTATTTACACCAGAGCATATGCTTCTTTTCTTCCTGTAGTGAAGGAAACATCCTTTTTTTGTCCTCGAGTTCATTCCGTTTGGAAAGTTCTAGTAGATATTTTGTTTGCAAATTTGACAGTGGCTCAAGAATGATAGGTTGTTGTAAATTTGCAGGGAGATAAATCAAAATAACACTAAGTTTTTGGTGAAACAACAGTTTTGAATATGAAAGGTTTCTTTTTGGCCAAAGACAGGGCTTTCACCAGTGAAAAGGGAAAAATTATAACCAATTAGTTGGTGAAAAGCAGAACTTTCACCAGCTAACTAGCAGATCGTAAGGCGAATTAGTTGGTGAAACTACAGAAAGAAATTTTTGGAAAATTAAGATGGAGCAAAGCGATTTTGGAGTATTTGAAAAGGTATGGGAGCATCAAATGATTAACCACCAAATCAAGAAAAACTTAGCATCGAATATTCATGGAAGATCCTCAGACTAAAGAGGTCGCAAAGAAGGCATATGATATGATCTTAGCAGATGACATTTTCAGTTCAATAGTTGCAATTTTTATTGAAGGTCGTTCCATTTTACAACAACATGAAGGTTTTAATTCGATACACAATATCCTCAAATATTGGTGAAGTTTCTTCAATATTCCTAATGGAAACTCTAGTAGGAGATGGTCATATACGTGTAAGCTTTCCCCAACTCAGGACATGAGACCAATGTTCCTCTTGGGAAGGGTTTTAGGTGTCTCTTTTCAAAGAAAGATCACATGTTTTCTCCTTCAAAGTCGATCCATGTGATTACTTATCAACTGGCAAAGCTAAAGCTATAACCCTTAATCATTCATTAACAAGGTTTTGAGCCATGGGCTTATATGAGGAAGAAGATCTCTGATATCTATATTCATCATGGCTAGGCAGCCAAGATCTAGATTTGTGGCAATATATATTGGGTTTTGGTACATTTTATTTCAGAGGACCTAGGTGGCTGGCTCGGTCTTCTAATTCAATATGGATCAATTATCTTCTGAAAATCTTCTTCCAGAGTCCTTTCAGGGCAATGACATGACTGAACAACTTGCATTGATACGAAGATCGAAACAGAGATGGACATTGGTTCACAAGGTGCAATGATGCTCTTCGAAGAAACCGAGCAGGGTGAAGTGTTTGATTCAACACACCATGGCATCTCAAGACAAATGCTTTGTATCTGAATCTGCTGGAAAATGAAAATTCAAAGACCTCAAACTGCCTGCAATACTCTCATTTCAAGGTTGAAGTTATCCTGGAATTTTCAAAACCATGGTTACATATCTCACCATCCTGCCTATGTTCAACACTTTTCTTCTTAATGAAGATATTGCCACAACAGATGCCATGTCAATGTGCAAACAACATTTCCAGGGGAGTTTGAAGCAGACATGCTACAAATAAAGAAGATTGGGAAAGACAACAACAAACTTTGGAAAATAGCCAGATGATAAATTGTAAAGGCTGAATGACTCCATGCCCAATACTAAAGGCACAGAGTATGCCAGGTTCTTGGAGACCTCGCAGGGAGGTCTCCATCCCAGTTGGAGCCAGTTGTTAGCGATCAAAAATGCACTGGCATTTTTTAAAGAATGATGCCTAATATTGCAGGGAACTTTTGATTACCTTCCTGAGCTCCAAATGCATATTTGAAAGCACCATTGGAAAGATTATTATTTCTAGATGTCAATCGACTATTCAAGCATGTAAAACGGACTCTCCGCGACTAAGAAATTTGATTTAAAAAAAATATGCGCTTTCACCAGCTAACTCGTCTTGAACTTTGCTAGTTAGCTGGTGAAAGCTCTGCTTTTCACCAGCTAAGGAGCGGATTTTTAGGTAAATAATTTGGTGAAAGCCTGTCACGGCCAGAATGACCGAATTTTTGCCTAGATCAGGATTTTTTGAGTTTGAATGGTTTGAAACCGCTTCAAATGGACAGTTGTTGAATTATCAAGTCTGATCCAATAGTTATTTTTTATGGATAAGGGAAAGAAGATGTGTTTCAATCGATTTTGGTATCTTTTTCAAAGGCAGAAAATCAGGGTTTTTGCACACTTCACCAAATTTAAATTTTATCTTTGGAGGACCAAATCAAACAGCCTTGGGAGGTTAAAACTGCACGTCATCAGCAATCTACTACTCTTAGAGATCATTAGATGGGATCTTTTCCTTATTTGTTTTGATTTTCCATTTTTANTTTTTTATGGATAAGGGAAAGAAGATGTGTTTCAATCGATTTTGGTATCTTTTTCAAAGGCAGAAAATCAGGGTTTTTGCACACTTCACCAAATTTAAATTTTATCTTTGGAGGACCAAATCAAATAGCCTTGGGAGGTTAAAACTGCACTTCATCGGCAATCTACTACTCTTAGAGATCATTAGATGGGATCTTTTCCTATTTTGTTTTGATTTTCCATTTTTAGTATTCTAGATCCATTTTTAAAGGATCTCATCCTACACTTGTTGTATCTATTTTGATTTAACTATTTTTAGCAAATTTGATCCATCTTTCAAGGATCTAGATTTCATCTTGTAAGGCTATAAAGCCAAAGACATTTGGAGCACCAAAAGGGTTCAATCCTAGAGACTTTTTGGCTATGTACTTTGACTCTTTTATGTTATATGAATCACAGTCCTCTTTTGTTACCAATGTCAGTATTGTTCATATGTTCACCAGTCTGTGATTTGATTCAGTTTATCTTAGCTATTGAGAACTGTCATCTTCTTGTGTAGCTCATGAATGTGAATTAAATGATTCTCTGCTATCTTGTATGACCCTCCATGTCTGTGTACCTGGTTATCTTGAATAGTATTATTCACACCTTATTTCATTACTGTAACTGATATTTGGTCTCTAAAAGCATTGGTTTATTTAGATGCATAATAAGTTGTCCTTTTATAAAGCCTTCTTAGTTATCCCATTGTTCCAAACACTTTGATTATTCATAATTTCTTAAGTTACCAAGCATCCTTAGTCTAAAACCCTAAGGAGTTTCTTGGAGTGATAACAGTTACTATTGTTGGTGTTGTGATTGTTGTTGTGTGATCGAGTGAGTAACATTGTGTGAGAGAGAAGTGCTAAGTACGAGAGCCTTCTATATTGTAAGATCTTCAGCTGGGTGTGAAGATCAACCCTACAGGTGGGTGTGCAAGGAGGGGAGAGATAGAGAGGAGAAGAAAGAAGATCTACTAGCTAAGAGAACAGATAAGAACTATATGCTTCACCTTAATATATTATAAAGCATAGTTCTGTGGACGTAGTCCTAGAGAGAGGGTGAACCACGTATACCTTGTGTTGTGTGTGATGATGCTATGTTCTTTGCCTTTGATATACTAGTATTACATTACTGTGGTAGATCTGATAGATGTGTGGAATAGATCTAAGTTGATATGTGATATATGCATGATGTATTGTTCTGGTATTAGATCCACTTGATATTCCCCTTGGTTGTAGACATCCCTGTCCTACAACCCCCCCCCCCAATAGCTGCTTCAGGTGAGACTGCATCTGCTTCGCAAGTGTTGCTAAAAGGGCCAGTAGTTAGGGCTTGTTGGTGCGCTTTTGGAGCTGAACCCTGGGTCTGCCCCTATGCCAACACTCTGCACATTGTTTTGACATCATCACTTCGTTCGATCTTTGCACACTGTTTTGTCATCATCACTTCGATTGTTGACATCAATGACAATATTTCCAACAATCCCCCCCTTTGTCATTGAGGGCAACAGACTAAATTCATATTCAAAACTCCCCCTGTGATGATGCTTTCCTCTTATGAAGCTTTCCTTTATGAAATTTCTCTCCCCCTTTGAAATCAATGGCAAAGGGTTTCTTCTTCCAATCATCTGTCTGTATAAACACTTCTCTGACCATTGGTAACTCCTCCTACAATCAATATTTTTCTGTCATAACTGAATGACACCTTCTGTCATTGATTTCTATCTCCCCCTCAATAGGTTCCAATTGATGCATCATTTTCTTGAGAGATTTTAGGTAGGAAGAAGTATTACTCCCAATTTTTGCCTGAGATATTCAAATATATCTTTGTTTAAGGGTTTTGTAAAAATATCTGCCACCTATTCTTGTGTTGGAACATATTCCAATTTAATGTTCTTGTTTTCAGCCTTCTCTCTTAGATAGTGGTATTTTATGGGAATGTGCTTCGATTTTGAGTGTTGGACTGGGTTCTTGGAGAGACTTATCGCGCTTGTATTGTCACAGTGGATAATTGTGGGTTCTTCAAATACTATTTTGATGTCTTGTAGAGTTTGTTTCATCCATTCCACTTATGTGCAACATTCTGCTGCTGCAATATACTCAGCTTCAGTGCTAGACAGAGAAATTGAGGATTGTTTCTTGCTTATCCAAGCAACCAGTGATTCTCCCAAAAATAATGCTCCTCCACTCGTACTTTTTATGTCATCTACACTTCTTGCCCAATCAGCATCTGAATAGACTTTTAATGTGAATGAGTCCTTGTTGGGATACCACAAACCAAGATCTATGGTTCCTTTCAAATATCTAAAGATTCTTTTTACATCTTGAACATGACTCTCCTTTGGTTCTGCTTGGAATCTA
>JASDQU010711917.1:0-10890 GCA_032191745.1 Picea mariana
CCGACTAAATCACACGATGTAAATACGATGTAACTCGATGCTCCATTAACTCATTAAAATCACAGTATTCAAATCATGTTACAATCAACATATACGCAGCAGCAATTTATATTAAAACATAGGTTCAGCATAATCCGATAACAGTAGCAAAATAGAAATAGTAATGGTAATCGTAGTCTTAGTAACCCATTATCAGCAATGAACACGGGTTTATATCCAAAATACTATTGTTTGTAACAGTCTTAGACAGAAAAACGTAAAGCAACGGATTCCTGATCCGAGAGTAATCTTGCAATGAAACTGAAAACTCATTTCACAACTTCGTGACACGTAGTGTCACGAAGTGTGAACACTTGAAGCATAATCGATCCAAGGTAATCATCACACTCTCGAGCACTCTGTGGCAACGGCTCCAGCTGGCCTGTGACTCTGCTATATCCCCCTTCGAACCATAACGCATGCCATGATGCATCGATTTCGAACTGCTCCACTGGTACCGCTACGGTGTGAGTTGGTACCTGGTACCGGAACCCTGCGCCAAGAATAGCAATGGTACCTACCCAAGTGATATTAGTCCATTTATCAAATTAAAGTATTAAAAATGCATAATAATAACTTGAATTTCAAAGATACCTTAGGTGACCCCTTTGGGTGGTAAAGGGATGTTGATTATATCAAAAGGAGGTCAAAAAGAGTGGTACTGGCATATAGTTGGAGGTCAATGGTATGTAGTATGGGCAAAGAACATGGTCAAAACCGGGGACCAACAACTGGGTGTTAAGTCGAGATTCTTCAGCTTCTCTGGCAGTCGAGACTCTTCATCTTCTTTGTCATAGACGAGCTCATCCTCTGGTAGAAACCATTATTTGTTTCTAGCAGTTACACTGTGAAGTGCAACAGT
Organism: Picea mariana; assembly: GCA_032191745.1. NCBI lineage: Eukaryota > Viridiplantae > Streptophyta > Pinopsida > Pinales > Pinaceae > Picea > Picea mariana. The sequence goes on from JASDQU010711917.1 coordinate 902, forward strand.
AGCCCTCCGATCTTATTCAAATTCATCTGCACTGTTGAATTGACTTCAATGAATCTTGCGTTCATTTTTCCATTTTTCACTTCAGCATTTCGGGATCCTCATGGTAAGGATTTAATTACTCTCCATGTCCCAATCCCTGAATCTCCGAAATAGAGCTTGTCTACACTATCTCCTTCCTCCATCTTCCACTAATGTGACCAACGGCTGTGACCACAGGCTGAGCCAAAATGTGTTTCGCATTTCGTCATTTCGACAATCCTGTTGTGTGGCATCTCGACTGTCCAAGTCATGATCTCCGAAACTCCGAAATGGAGCTTGTCGGTTTGAGCTCTTCTCTACATCTCTTCGATCTCTAGATCAACGGTCCAAAATCCGAGGTGATCGGACGGCTATCCATATAGTGCTTTCATGATTTCGCTTTTCTCCATTTCGACGTTCTTGTGGCGATGAGTTCTTGATGCTCCATGTCCCGGTATCTAAAGCTCCAAAATGGAGCTTGGTTGCACTAGCTCCGATCATTTCGGCATTTCGCATTTCGGCTTTTCGCAATTCTTGTGATGAAGAGTCTCGTTACTTGACTCTTCCAACTCCCGGTATCCGAAGCTCCAAAAGGGAGTCGGATCAACGGTCCACACTCTAGATGATTTGACGGTCCAGATCTCTTTGTGATTTTGCACATCACGATTTCAGCATTCTTGACGTAAGAGTTCTTGACAACTCCACCTCCCGGTCTGCGAAACTCCGAAATGGAGTCAGCTCGTCTTTTCGAATTTTTGCACTTCACAACTTTGGGATTCCTGTCGTGAGAGTCCTTGACATCTCCAACTCCCGGTATCCGAACCTCCGGTATGGAATCTTTGACATTTCGCGATTTCGCATTTCGCAACTTTGGGTTTGACGACTTCGGGACTCCTGTAGTAAGAGTTCTTGACATCCCCAACTCCCAGTATCTGAAATACCGGTATCTGAAACTGTCTCCTGCTTTCGGGATTTCGGCATTTCGCATTTCGCGATTCTGAGACTCCTGTGGTGAAGTGTTTTGACACTTCAACTCTCAGTATCCGAAATTGTCCTCCTTCTTCCGAGATTTCGGTGTTTCGCATTTCGCGATTCTGGGACCCCTGATAATGAATATTCTTGACTCTTCCAAATCCCGGTATCCGAAACTCCGAAATGGAGTTATTTCCCGATCTACGAAAACTCTTCGTTTATGTGAATATTTCAGGATTTCGGGATTCCGGATTTCGCAACTCTGGAACTCCTGTGTTGAAGAGTCTCAACTCTTGACTTCTCAATCTCCCGATATCCAAAACTCTGAAATGGAGTTTATGCTTCTGATCTTTCCATGCAATTATTCCTGCGTTGTTGGTCTTCCTTGCCTGCTTGTTTGCCATCAAATAAGCAAGCACACTCTCACACTCTTCGTGCACCTCTGCACTATCTCTTCTGAGCTTACATTGTCCCTGTTTTTCCATCGCTGCATACTCTGATCTTTCCATCAATGACAAGCATACCTGCCTGTAAACATGCCAACACCATGAGATTCCTTATGTGTCATCAATGAACACTCTGAAAGAAATGTTTGATTCCCTAAGCAAACTGTACGAAGGAAAGAACATAAACTGGAAGATGAATCTAAGAACTCAACTAAAGAATATGAGGATGCAGAAAGGAGAAATGATCCAAGAATATTTCTCTAGAATTTTGTAATTCAAACAACAGTTAGAAGAGATTGGAGACACCATAGATGAAGATGAGCTCATAATGACGGCCCTAAATGGTCTCACAAGACCTTGGGATGCATTCATCCAAACGATATGTACCAGAACGAAGAAACTAAAGTTTGATAGTCTATGGGAAGAATGCATCCAAGAAGAAACAAGAGTAGCTAACTGTGAAGCACTACTAGCAAGAGATGATGATCAAGTCCTAGCTACTGATCAGGGGATCAAATTTTGCTCAAAAATTCAAAGTGCTCAGAATCGCTTCAAATTGAACGAGAGCATAGGCCTCGTCATTGCGAACCCAACGCAACTCGTTTTGTCTCAAACGGACGTCGGGAGAGAGAGATATCATAATCTGTTCGGATCGTCAAACAGGCAAAAAAAAGGACGTTGATTGTGCAGTCCGTACAGGCTGACGTGGCAAGGGTCATACGATGATGTGGCAGAGACCATACAACCGTACGCTGATGTGGCATGTGATGATGTGGTAGTTTTTGATTGGCAGATGTGGTCGAATTGTGATGTGACACATGGCATCATTTTTGGTTAATGGTGTGGTGCCACATGGCCCAGTCATGGGTTGCCACGTGGCACTGTTGTATTCGTTGTTGTTTAAAATTGTATGGAATCCGTGGGGGTCGAACCCCGGACATCCCCTTTGGCTCCGCGCTTTAGTAGACTGTGGGCTACCACTATCCCACAGGGTGTTACTTGTAAACTATATGTTATAAAATGTATTTAAATTTGAATTACTTTGTGGTGGTGCGGGGGTCCGGGCTGGGGCTTAGCCCTAGCCCCCGGTCGCACTCACACTACATATGAACATACCCTCCATTATTATGCACGCGAGGTTTTTAAAATGTGTAGCCCGTGGTTGTATGTATGATCGCATGTGACCATAACAGAGAGCGCGGGAGTTGATACGGTTAAGTTTTGTTTGCTAGCCCGAGGTCATATCGTGGACCCATGTGCCCGAGAGCTTGGCGGTTAGAGGTTGGCATGCCCATAACCTTCCTACAGTGTGCATCGTTGGTGTGGTTGCATCCGGTGCCGGGTTTTTATGCTTTAAATAGCGTGTGTGCTAGGTTGCATAAACAAGGGTGCAATTTGTAGATGCAAAGACATCAAGCTTGAAGAGGAGACTTCAAGGAAGCCTAACTTCTTCGTTTTTTGGCCAAACGAGGTGCCGAAAAATCCCAGATAGGGGTTTTTGGACGCTATGAAGCCATTGGAGTAGTCTGTTGGTCATTTTGAGCATTGTAAAGCATGTTTTTTGAGCACTTTGAGAAAACAATAATAATGATTCATTGGAAGCTGGACCAGGAGATGTAGCCCAAGAGAGGGGTGAACTCCTTTATCATTTGTTGTGTTATGTGTTTTTTGTTCATTGATTATGCTACTGTTTATATTCATCTTGAATGAGTAAATCCTATTAATGATGTGTTGCAAAGTTGATCCATTTGCTTTTAACACATAAAACTTTACTTGCAAATATTTTCAAGTTTACAAGTCTTCTTCATTTTTAGATCAGCTACTCACACCAAAAGAGGAAGGAAGAAACCCTACTTCCACAAGGAGACTCATAAAGAGCCTCAACCACCAAACAGATTCAATAATAAAGAATCTCATCCAAGGAGATTTCAGAAGAGAGGACAACGAAGGGAAAGAGACTACTCATATGTACAATGCTATCATTGTGACAAGATGGGACACATTGCGAAATTTTGTCCAACCAGATGAGAAGAATACAAGAGGAAACATAAGAGGCACCATGCCCATGCAGTCAAAGATGAAGAGCCACTTGCAAAGATGATAAGAGAACAGATCAAAGATTGTGTCTTAATCTCATCCCTCTCAGGATCGGTAATACATGGAGAGGACACATGGCTCATTGATAGTGGTGCCTCCAAGCACATGACAGATCAGAAAAACATTCTCTCTTGTGTTTCAGAAAAGAATTTTTCTCAGAAAGTGACACTTGGAGATAATTACCAATATCCCATCAAGGGAGCAGGAGAATCAAACTACAAACTGAATTCAGGGAATTTATTAAAAATGAAGGACGTACTATATGTACCAGGTGTGAAAAAGAACCTACTCTCCATTTCATCTTTAGAAAAGAAAGGCTACAAAGTTGCCTTTATAGATGGAGAAGTTCTTATGTGGGCTCAAGGAGAAACCATAAATGAAGCAATCATCATTGGAAGTGAAGAAAATGGCTTGTATAGACTAAAGGGTCACTCAGAAATTGCCATGGCCCATGCCATTGAAAACTCATGTGAACTTTGGCATAGAAGATTAGCTCACATCAACTACAAGGTGCTACCATACATATGCAAAGCAGTCACAGGTTTACCAGAACTTAAGGTCGACCATGAAGGCGTATGCAATGGATGCGCACAAGGGAAGAACATCGAGAACCCTTTTCCGAAGAGAGACAGCAAAGCAGAAGGAGTCCTAGAACTCATTCATTCAGATGTGTGTGGCCCAATGCCATTGGCCTCTATTAGCGGGTATGTATACTATGTATCATTCATTGATGATTATTCTCGTAAGACCTGGGTGTATCTCTTGAAATCTAAATATGAAGTGTTCAGCAAGTTCAAGGAATTCAAAGCCTTGATAGAGAATCTTTCTGAAAGAAAGATTAAGATACTCAGGTTAGATAATGGAGGAGAATACACCTCAAAAGAGTTCATGAACTTCTGTAGAGATGTTGGGATCAAGAGGGAACTCACTACTCCCTAAAATCCCCAACAAAATGGTGTAGCTAAACGAAAGAATAGAACGATAATGGAAGTTGTGAAGACTATGATCCATGATCAAGATCTTCCTATGTGCTTATGGGCATAAGCAGCAATGACGGATGTTTATGTGCAAAACTGATTATCCCATAATGCACTTGGGTTCAAGAACCCAGAAGAGATGTTCACCAGAAAGAAGCCAGAGGTAAGCCATCTCAAAATATTTGGCTGCCCAGTATTTATTCATATACCGAAAGAGAAGAGAAACAATCCGGAACCTTCAGGAAAGAAGGGAATATTTGTGGGATACTGTGAGGTCTCCAAGGCCTTCAGAATTTACATACCAGGTCACCGCCACATTGAGATCAGTAGGGATGTCACCTTTGATGAAGATGCAGCACTCAAGAAATCAATAAGATGCCAACTTGAAGAAGTATATGAAGAGGAACCCGTAATCCCCAGAACTACAGAGAGGGAGGTTCCCAGAGCCGCAGAACCAGTGAGGGGAGATGTAATTTCCCCTAATGAGGAAATTTCAGAAGATCATGATATAGTGGAATTTCAAGAACCACCTCAGATGATAATCCTCCATAAAAGAAAGCCAGCTTGGGCCAGAGAGCTTATTCAAGATGGGGAGAAGTATGGTGTTCCCCAAGGAACCACGAGACAGGTGAAAAGACCAAAGCCATTTTCCAATTATACAGCTTTGTTGTGTGACCTCCTAGAGAAGGAGCCTACCATCTTTGAAGAAGCCTTTCAGATGAAATAATGGGCAGATGCCATGACAGAGGAATACCAATCCATAATCAAGAATGATGTATGGGAAATAGTTCCCAGACTGAAGAGTAAAGATGTGGTATCCTCCAAATGGCTCTTCAAAATAAAACATGTTACTGATTGAAAAATATAAAGCAAGATTCATCGCTTGGGGATTTTCTTAGAAATAAGGCATTGACTATGAAGAGACATTCGCTTCTGTAGCCAAATACACTTCAATCAGAACCATCATAGCCCTTGCAGCTAAGATGAAGTGGAAGTTACACCAGATGGACGTAAAGACAGCCTTTCTAAATGGTGTCATCGAAGAGGAAGTGCATATAGAGAAACCTCAAGGATTTGAAGTTGAAGATAGGAAGTCTCATGTCTGTAAATTGAAGAAAGCCTTATACGGATTGAAGCAAGCCTAGAGCTTGGTATGGCCATATAGACAGTTTCTTGACAAGCTTAGGCTTTATCAAGAGTAAAGCAAATTCTAACCTCTACTTCAAGGTTATGAACGATGAGCCAGTAATATTATTTCTATATGTGGATGACTTATTCTTAACTGGAGAAGAAAAACTCATCACCGAATGTAAGAAGAGACTTGCCTCAGAATTTGAAATGAAAGACCTTGGCCTAATGCTTTATTTCTTAGGTCTTGAGGTATGGCAGAGTCCTGAGAGGATATTCCTTAACCAAGGGAAGTATACAGTCGAAATCCTGAAGAGATTCAACATGCTGGAGTGCAAGTCCATGAATACACCCATGGAAGCGAAGCTGAAGCTATTGGTCAACACTTCGTTAGAGTTGATTGATGCCACACTGTACAGACAGATTATTGGATCGCTGATGTACTTGACGAACACCAGACCAGACATTTGTTTTTCTGTGAACACCTTGAGTCAGTTTCTGGTAGAACCCAGACATGTTCACCTTGTGGCTGCAAAACATGTGATGAGGTACCTTAAGGGTACATTAGATTATGGTCTCAGTTATGACGGAAATCATGATTTCACATTGAGTGGATACACTAATTCAGATTGGGAAAGAAGCGTTGCTGACAAGAAAATCACTTCTGAATGTTGTTTCAGTTTGGGATCAGCCATGATCTCGTGGAAAATTAGGAAGCGATCTAGCATTTCTCTCAGCACAGTGGAAGCAGAATACATTGCTACGTGTTCTACTAGCTATGAAGCTATATGGCTTCGAAAGTTGTTGACCAATCTATTTGACCTAGAGATGGAAGCAACCTCGATCCCATGTGACAACCAAAGCTGCATAAAGATGACAGAGAATCTTGTATTTCATGACAAGTTGAAGCACATAGAGATCCGATATCATTACATCTGTGACATGGTGCAGAGAGGAGCCATAAAGCTCCAATACATTAGCACGGATGAATAGGTTTTTTATGTGTTGACCAAGCCCCTATCTCGTGTAAAGTTTGAGTACTTCCGAGATAAGCTTGGCATAGTCCGAAAGGACCTTCCTCGAAAGGGGGAGTAGTTGTTGTGATGAGATATTCCCTGCTTCCGACCTTATGGTTGTGACGTAAAGCAGGACGTATACCTTGCTTCTAACCCTATGGTTGTGACGTAAAGCAAGATGATGTGATATGACTAGTACTATGCTTTCGGCTGTACAGTTGCAATGTAAAGCAATTCTAGTACCCTGCTTCCGACCTAATGGTTGTGACGTAAAGCAAGACATGTTCCTTGCTTCCAACCTTATGGTTGTGATGTAAAGCAAGAAGATGTGATGAGACTAGTACTGAGCTTTCAGCTAAATAGTTGTGATGTAAAGCTAGTCTAGTATCTTGCTTCCAACCTGATGGTTGTGACGTAAAGCAGGACGTATACCTTGTTTCTGACCTTATGGTTGTGACGTAAAGCAAGATGATAAGATGAGGCTAGCACTATGCTTCTGGCTGGATAGCTATGACGTAAATTCAGTCTAGCATCTTGCTTCTGACCTTATGGTTGTGACGTAAAGCAGGACGAGTATCTTGCTTCCAGCTTTATTACTGTGACGTAAAGTAAGACTATGAGATGAGACTAGAACTGTGCTTCCAGCTTGATATTTGTGACGTAAAGACATTCTAGTATGATTATGATGAGCCAGCCTCATGCTGTGATGATGATGATGTATTAGTTTTATACTAATCCATATTGATGCAAATGATGATTGCATTCCTTTGAGAATGACAATGCCTGCCAATGAAGAAAACTTCCGATGATTTATACATATGCTAGTTAGTGCTCCAAGATGATATTAATGATGCTACCCTCCTAATGTCGTTGATGATGCAAACCTCTCTCTCGCCTAATGCTGTTGAAGAATACCCTTCTTGTTAAGGGGGAGTGTTGAAATAATGTAGCTGCAAAGTGTATTCTTATTATTATGTGATATATTATTCATTGGATCAATCCCCATTGTGGATTGATCATGTCGGCTATTGTAATAGGACCAAATCCCCTTTTGCATATTGGTCAAATGATAATTATAATAGGCAGAATAAGAAGTTGTCCCCAACATATATTAAAGAGGCCCCAAAATATATTAAAGGTGGTTATAACCACCCAATTTGAGAAGTAGGCCCTGCCAGTGAAGAGACACTTCACACGTGCCAGTCTTGTATAAATAAAGAGGCCAGTGCCTCACTTAGATACACAACTCACTTGCTCATTAAGAGACAAGTTTCGGAATTGAAGTCGGAGAAGAAAGAGAGAGAGTGGCACATCTTTTGGAGAGGATCTTCTATATTAGCTTGAGTTATCTCTTGGCATTGTATTGGCTATTTATAATAAGGAAGTTTTGCTGGGTTTTCTTCCCCTAGAGGGTTTCCCAGGATAAACGTTGTGTCTCTTGTGATTGTGTATTTCTCAATGATCTTGTCTTTATGTTGTTGTTATCTATTGAAATGCAAAGAACTATAATAATCGCATAAACATTAACAATGTGAACACTACAGTATGTAATTTTTTGATTTCATCTTTGATAGCCATAGATTTAGAAGGATGTAAAGGTCATTTATTTTGGCTAATAGGGGAAACATCGGGCCAAGTGTTGATTCAGTGTTCAACAATGGTTGGGTTAAGACCATGCATTTTTGTGTATGACCATGCAAAAATATCCTGATACTCCTGAAACAGGGCTTTCTAGGCTATGACTTCTTCAACAGAGCATGTATCGTTGAGGGTGATCTCTTCAATGATGTCTAGTTTGATAGGAATGTGTGCTTTGATTATGAGGGAAATGTTGGCCATGCTCTCTTCTTCGAAAGCATCAGGGGGAAAGGATTAGGTTTTTGAACCAATAAATGTGTCCTAGAGGAATGAAATATTTGGTTCCTAATGCACAAATGTTGGTGTTAGCACTGGTTTGAAAAACATCCTAAGATGGGAAGAATTATCGGTGGTGCATTGCATCCCAGGGATAGTCAGGTGTCGTCATGGCCTCTAAAATGTCTTTGTATGAATGAAAGATGTGAGATGAAAAAGAATAATCATAGTTATGAATAGGTGGGTGTAGTGTGGTGATTCCAGATGTCTCACACAAGTTGGAAATTATGTTGAGGTTTGTATAAGTTGTATTTGTTGAGGGAGTGAAAAAAAATGATGTCTACGAGGTAGCGGTCCCATTATCAACGGGAATGGTTGATTTGGCTGAAGGGGGGTGGGATTCACTAGAATAAAGATACCAGATGTGTACACATGTATGTGTATCATGCTCTCCAAGAGGAGGAATAATCTCCTGTCGAGGACTTGTTGGTGAATTAGGTTCTTTTAGAGGTAAATCCTCTTATCGTAGGTGTACTGGTACAACATGCAGGGATAGAGGTAAAAATTCTTGCTATGGAGTACATGTGATGAACTCATCCTGGGGGGTTAATGTATTGGTATGGGATGATGAAGATTGAAGAGTTGTTCAAATATTTTGAAAGGAACTCATCTGACAAACCCAATACTCGATCACTACTACACATTGGAAAAATTGCAACGATCTAATTGCGACGTTATGGACAAAATTGGCCATATTGTCGAAAAATAGAGGAAATTTTAATTTTTTTCTCCATACTACCTGATATTGTTGTACTTGCGACGTACTTTGCAAATCGTTGCAAGAGAGATGACATTCAGAATATGTCACCCTAGCGATGACATCAAATGTGTGTCGCCCTTGCGACGTTGTGGACATTAGGTTGCCTTCCCCCAATAGTCACCCACTATTTGAAAAAGTCAACATTGACTTGGCCAACAGTCATCGGAATTGCGACGGTGTGGACACTAGGTTCCCCTCTCCTAATGGTCACCCACTATTTGACAAATTCAACATTGACTTGGTCAACTGTCATCGGAATTGCGACGTTATAAAATCTATAAATATGTTGCATTTCACGGATGTTGCGACAAGTTTGCTATAACAACGATGGTTCAAAAAGGGTATAAGGTATTCTTGGCGAACAAAAAACATGTTTTTTTTTCATATGTTATAAGAGGAAAATATAATAGATATTCTATTATACACCACTTAATTTTATAATATAATTATCAGTATATGTTTGTGGGAAAGAATGTCTAAAAACATTAGAGGTGGGAAAAAAATTAAACAGGGTGAAAAGGGTGACGATAAATGTTATTTCCATTGCAAAAATTGTTGTACTAGACATCCCAAAAGAGTTTTAATAGCAACAGCTAAAAAACATTGTAGAAAATATGGGCACATGGACGGGGGATCAAATGAATATTGTCCCATGGTAATT
>JASDQU010711917.1:11011-27514 GCA_032191745.1 Picea mariana
ATATATATATATATATTCATTATCTGTTTTAATATTGATTGTATTCTCAAACTTTTATATTGTTTTATACATGCACTAATTTTTCATGATTATTTGTAATTATAAAGTTATATTTCCCCCCTAACGTTCTACCAAAAGCACCAAGTAGTAGCAGAAATGATGTACAAGATGAGGAACATGAAGCAGATAATGAAGATCAAGTTAATGATCCCATGGAACTAGATGACAATACTAACATAGTTCAAGATGATGGGACAAATCAAATGATCCAAGACTTATTAGGTCATTCAGATGAGAATCATGGAGACAATAGTGATGTTATTTATGATGAACCTCTGCTTGAAAAGGAAAATAAATTACTTTATAAAGGGTCAAGAGCAAATGTTCTCTCCACTACATTGTTGTTGGTGAACTTAAATGTTACAAATCATTTGTCGAACACTTGTATGACACAAATTCTAAGGTATGTAATGTGTTTCATCACATATACATAAAGGTTGATTTTTTCCCCTATTTTTTAGTGTTAATTAATGTGTAAAATAAAAATGCAATATTTACAATTACTATTATTTACATTAACTAGTTATTTTTTATGTTTTATATTGTTAGGTGATTTTTTGTTACCCTCGTCAAATATTTTACCTCGCACATATCAAGATTTACATGCCATTATGAAAGACATTGGAATGGAGTATCAAAGTATAGATGCATGTCCTGATGATCATATTATATATTATGGACATGTGTCGAAAACAAAATGCCTGGTATGTGGTATCAATAGATATCAAACCGATTAAGTAACAAAAATGGTGCCTCGAAAGGTTCTCTGGCATATTCCCATAATTCCACGTTTGCAACGATTGTTCATGTGCCAAAGCATAGCACGGTTTATGGATTACCATGCATGAAAAAGAATTGAATATGGAATTCTTTGAATGCCTACAGATGGTTATGCATTTAAGGAAATTGCTGCAAAATGGCCAGAATTTACAGATGAACCTCGTAATGTTAGGCTTTCATTGGAAACTGACAGTATTAATCCATTTGGAGAGATTTGGTCTGTTTACTCAGTGTGGCCTATTTTTGTGATCAACAATAACATTCCTCCTTGGATTTCAATAAAGAGGGAGCGCATATTGTTGACAATGATTGTTCCAGGTATTTGTTTCCATTAATTTTTCGAATGTAAATTTTTCATTTTTCTCTTTTTTTTTCATAATATCTTTTATTTATTTATTTACGTATATATAGATACCATGGTAGTAATTTTGTGTAATTTCAAAAAATTAGGTAAGTACCAAGTTAAAGATATGAATGTGTATATCAAGCCTCTTATCAGCGAGCTACTAAAGTTATAGGAGGGAATCACTATGTATGACATCTGTAAACCAATTGGGCAGAAGAGATTTCAATGTCGTGGAATACTTTTATGGACAATTCATGATGCCCCGGGACTAACACATTTTTTTGGTATGTAACGTTCCATATTTCATGCTTGAATAATATATAATTAATTGAATATATCATGCATGTTTTTAAAATAATCCTTTTGTATATTAATAATTCACATTAATCCATTTGTTGTAGGTTTTCAAACAAAGGGTAAATATTCATGTCCAATTTGTGGTCCTAAGATGAAATATCGTCGGTCAAAAAGTTTAGGAAAGGAGGTGTTTTGATGAGTGTAGAAACTTCCTCTCTAAGAACCATAAGTATTGTACTACTGAAAAAGATCTTTTCAATGGGAAACAAGAGATTGGACTAAAACCAAAAAGAATGACGCCTCTCCTATGGAAGTTGGCATATGACAGAATTAATCCTCGAGGTACGCATTTTGTTTATGTATCATAAATGGAATCATGTTTTGAAATTTTATTTTAATTATTCAATTTATTTTACCACATTTGATCAATAGTTTTCTGATTTTTTTTATGCTTCATCGATGTCGTCGTCATGAAGGTAGTAATAATGGGATTCCACAAGGAATGAAATGTTATCCTACTCAATTCATGAGGTTTCCTTACTATGAGGAGTTAAAAATAGTTCATTTGTTTGATACAATGCATATCGGGAAGAATGTGATAGAAACATTATGGCAAATCATAGATGGCAGGAGGGATAATGAAAACATTGTCAAAATTTGTAATGACATTCAGGAAGCCAATCATGCAATGAAAAGTGTATTGATCCGATCAAATAGATATGGAGACCAAAATAACCTTCCATGGTTATTAACAGGGCATCAAAGCAATGGTGTAAAAGAGGTCATTCAAAGAATTAAATTTCCCACGGGTTTTTAGTTCAAACATAAAGAATATCTTAATGAAGAAAGGTGAATTTGGTGGGGTAAAAACACATGATTGGCATACCTTCATTAAGGTAATTAATAATTTTAGTATTCATATTTATATATCGGTCGTATCCATTTTTTGAGATTTTTATTTTTTTTGTCTAGTTTTGAAACAAGTAACGATTTGTTTCTATCGTTAAAGTATGTTCTACCTCTATCTCTCCCAAACGACTTTGACAACAATGTCAAACAAGTTATATATGATCTTGGAAAATACATGAGGTAAGTAGTTGCAATATATATGCAAAAACAAATTTCAATTTTTTGATGTACTTAATGACATGTGTTTTATTTATAATGTTATATGTATTATGTTTGTTGAAACATGTTATTTTATTGCATCATGATATGTAGATGGTTGTCATTGAAATAAATCCATGAAGATGATATAAAGTATTGAAAGAGAGAAATTCCTCGGCTAATGTGTGAAATGCAGAAGTATCTACCTCCAACATTTTTCAATGTGCAAGAACACTACCTCATATACCAAGTTGAGGAGATTGAAATGTGTGGATCTGTACACACAAGGTCAATGTGGATGGTGGAGAGGAACTTGGAATCATTAGAGGCTTTGGTTAGACAAAGACCACGTCCTGAGGGTGTTGGTTGTGGAGCCTGATTATCTTCCTGATTCAGAGGTTTTTGTTTTCTGCCATGTTTATACCCCATCAAGACTTTACACCCATGAAGAATGTACACTCCTCCACGCGGGGGAGTGCAGAGGGGGATCACCCCCTCTACAGGGTCTGGGGGGTCCATCCCCCTAGCTGGGGGGTCTGGGGGCAAGCGGGCCCCTGGAGGGGGTTCGGGGGATAGTGTTCCCCGATGGGGGTTTGGGGGTGAATCCCCAGAAGGAAAAATTGCCTTGTAAATGTATATTGTAATTTCATTGTAAATTTGGACCGTTCATTATAAGGTCTCAGATCTTATGGTAGAATTTATGTTAGGGTTTTTTCCCTAGAAGGCAACCCTCTTTTATGAGGGAAATGTATTGTAGCTATGAATCATTGTGAATATTGTATTATGAGTGAGGAGACTATGAGAAAAAGAAGAGGAAGTTACAATGGGTGTGTTGTAGGTTGTATCCCTTCATTTGTTGGATAATAATAAAGGAAGGACCTAGAAATTTATTTGGTGGACATAGCCCACTATCGGTTATTATTCTTTTCTGAGTTTATATCTTTATCTGGAGTGACCCAAGGTTCATGTTTGTTCGGGGTTCCAACTAAACCTCTAAAACTATCGGCCCTCCTGGTAAACCAGAAGGTAATGTAGTGCACATAATGCACTGTGCAGTCTCACCCGAGAAAGTCTTAATGGGTGGCTGCAATACTCATATGTTTGTAGCCCAGGATTGAGTGGGGATCTGGGAAATGTGCGATGAGAGTCCTACTAACTTATTACTACGATAAACTATCATTCACGATCATGCATGCAATATAGTCGACTCATTTAGAACGTAAAGCAACCGTTATTGAAGACAGTAAAGAAATACATGCATTCAATCACATAACATAGGTTCTACCGTGGTTCACCCCCTGTGGGCTACGTCCACAAAGATCTGGCTCTTAGATCGTTTATTATACTAGTTCCAAAACTACAGCACCACGTGCTTTACAACTCTTCTCAGTTGGGTCAAGATCTATTATGAGCTGGACTAGATCGCACCAAGCTCCTCATCTTGGAATCTAACCCTCAAGACCCACCCTCCTTATACCTCTCTAGCTCAACAGCTTACAAAATTAGGTCGTATAGCAAAATATTACAATTCGTTATCAAAACAGGACTCCTCTTGTCTCTACTTATCCGCTCTTTGTTCGCTCTCTCTCTATGAGACCTAGGTATCTATATTTATACATTCCTGGCTCGCCAGCTGTTACAATACATTGTAAAAACCCTAACCCTAACATCGTTAGGTCTTCCATGCGTGTGTGTGTGCTTCTCTTCCTTCCAGTTGTCGCTTTCCTCGTGCATGCCTTCTTTCCCAAAATAGCCTTTCTTTCTTCTTTGGCCTGCTTCCAACAGGCCCCCAACACTGACATGTGGCTCATCCCGAGCCACCTAACCTTTGTGTGCTTCGTCGATCTCCCTGGTGATCACCTGGAACTTCTCCTTGAGATTCGCTTCTTGTGTTTGAGCCTGCGCGGTCTTCTCCTTGAGTGCGTCTATTATCTGTGTCGCAATTGTGTCACTGATCAACCTTGCACACTCTGCTTGGGTCTACGCCATATATGTCTTGGCTTCCTCTGCCCGTGCAATGACCTCTTCCACTCACTCCTGGAGGGGTTCCATTTGAACCTGGCACTTGGTTTTCTGTGTCTATGCAGTGGTGAGTTCTGCATGTAGTTTCTTCATATCTTGCGCCCCTTTGATGTGCTCTATGATGGTCATTGTATTTTTCCTCTGCTTGAGGTCCTGGATAGCTGTGCTTATCCTTTCTTCTTCCTTGTCCCACTACTGGACCTGTTGATCCTTTTCTAGCTTCGTCCAAAGCTGTGTTGCTTTGTCAACCAAGTTGGCTGCTACGCTGACCTTTCTCTCTATCTCCTATAGCTACTATGTTGCCTCATGATTCCTTTGCTCCCTTACCTCTAGTGGAGTGGTAGGTGTGAGATGCTCTTAGAGATTCTCGATCTCCTGTTGATATTGAACAATTTCCTACGCAATCTGATCAATCTTCTCACTATCTGTGAGTTTGTCCCTCTGCATGGTCTTTGGAATCTTCTCATAAGTTTCAGCCACTTTTTGTTCCAATCCGTTCACACGTTCCCTCTCCTCTTGGGTCTCGAGCTTGGCCTGCTCATATATCAATTCCAACATGTCTTGTTTATCCTTTACCTATTGTGGTTCGGCTTCGTTCATGCGTGCACGTGACTGTACTTCCTGTGTGACACTAACTTGTAGTTTATGTAGAGCCTTGGATGGTATCCGCGGTAATACCAATTGGAGTTGAGCTAAGTCCTTCAGGGGTGTCTGCCCCACGATCTCGTCCATGCGCAGCATGCTGGGTGTAATGTGGAATGTTGCACTCGGTTACGGTATTGTGTGGATTGTATCCCACTCACTTGTTTCAAGTTCTTCTCCTGACTACAATGTTGACGGCCCTGTTCCTATGCTGCTACCCACTACCTGCGCTTCCCCGATCTGTTTGAGGAACTTTTGTATGCCTGCCAGCTTTTCTTGAATTCTATCTCTATGGTTCCCAGCATTCTCAAAATCCTCGAATGTATGATCATGGACCATTTGGTCTATCATATTTGCATCATCCTCTGTGATCGTGTACTCTGGAGGCATTCTATGTGCCTTCATATTCTTGCGCGCAACCCCTATCTGACTAGTTGGTCTCTTAGTCGAGCCTAGTTCTTGTGGATTGGGACTTCGTGTAATCCCCTACGCTGCCTCGTCTTGTTTCTGTCATCCTTAGGGTGGTTGTGTATTATTATTTTTCCCCTTTTGGGTTCCCATCTTAGATTTCCCTTCTTTCGTTTGTTTTGGCTTGGCCTGGCTCGTCTTTGGTTTCTTGGGCACTGGGAATTCCTGAGGCTGTGTTTCTTCCTGCCCTACCTCTTCTTCCTCTATCCTTGCAGGTATGTCTTGGGTGAGGACTGGAATCCTACAATTATCTTCCCAATCCCTTATAGCCATCTATATGTCACCCTCTAAGATGAAATAGCGCAGTTGTAGCCACTGCTTGTTGGGGTCCTTCCACGCCTGTATCCACATCGCATGTCGAGTGGCCTTGAAGTTGGCTATGTCCTGATAGTATGCAATAGCCTGAGATGTTATTCTCTAGAGGTTGGAAATGGCCTCCTATAGATCGCGTAGGTATCCTTCGAGTATAGATGTGTTCATCTTTATGTTCCTGGCATCTGATGCGATGCTAACCGATAAATATCTCGCTCCATGATTGGGTTTGGGTCTGGTGCAAAAAATACATAATTCGGTTCCCTCCATCCCATAATGGCTGAGCAACCATGAGTAATGAAATTATGTTCCTAGACCCGGTGCATCCTTGCAGTCATCTAGAAACAATTTCAAAAGATAAGGGGCCCAGCTAACTATGGTGCCCTCGGCACACTGTGCTGCAACTGTGACAACCCCCACTGGGACTTCCTCCTTGCGGCATTTTCTTAGCAGCTTGCAGGCCAAGATTTTTGCACCCATTTTTGTCACGACATCACTGATCCGTTTGATGATGATTTCACGCGTCCCCCTTTCAGTGTCGTATTTATTTTTCATCTCCTTCGCGAGTGCTTTCTCCTTTGTTTTTTCATTGATAAATTGTGTGGGATCCATGCCCCGTGATGGAAGCCCTGTGATATGCGCAATGAGCTCTACATCTATTGAGACGAGATTGTCCAATCATATATCTCCACCATGTGTTATTTCCATCAACTATTTGATGTAACTTCTTGCATATTGTCCTCTGCCAAAGTGTGGTAGTTCTAGCAGACCTAAAATCCCAGTTTTTTCCAATCCTACCGCCCACTGGAGTGGTTGATTAACTGGTTCCCCAAATGCATCCAGACCCACAATCTATAGGTAGACTTGCTTCGTGAACTCCAGGAACTTGTCCATGTTCATTACATCATGGTCCAAGTATTTCAGCTTCTCGATATAACCTAGCAAGTATGATTTCACCCATACCCCTTCTGGTATACGGAACAAAACAATGGTTGCGACGGGTTGCTTGCATGGTGACCTAGGTACCTGATGCTTGTCCTTTTTTGGTGGTGGTTGGCTCGAGGTTCCAACCTTCATTGGTCATTCTTCAACATATTATTCTAGACAGCCCGTGACATATTCCACTACTCCCTCCTGTGGATGGTCCGACAAGGTTGTTTGTGACTCATCTGGTTCGTTCGCTTATGCCTACTTTGGATCTGTCCCATTGACTTTCATAGCTTCTTCAGGGTTCTCTGGTTGCACTTGGTTGCCTGTACCCTAGTTCTGTTGACCTTGTTCCTCTGTCATTATATCCACATTCATGCCCTCGGGTGTTGTCTATTGGGTTTCTTGTACCGCGGGTGTGGGGTTCATTGGTGTTGTATCTGGTGATGGGATTTCATCAACATTGACGACCTCTCGCGGTTGTTGTTCATTTTCCTGCATTTGTACTTGTGCTTGGGTCCTAACTCTAGATTTTATGGTAGCCTAGCTCGGTTCTGCTTGTTTTGGTGGTGCCATGGTAGAAAATTTGGTCTTTCGTTGAGCTTAGTAGTGTCTGCAACCTTTGTGAACTTTACTCTAGGCTTCGTATTCTCTATCGCTCGATCTGTCTCTTCTTCTTTCACAATGAGTTGTCTGTTCCCGCGTCCCTACTTTGTATGGGCATCGTATGAAACTTGTCAAAGATGCTACCTTTATTACGAATTCAATGAACCTCCAGTTCCTTCATACTTTCCATTATGCTCCCTCGTCGTCTCCCATTTGCGCGATTAATGTGGCATCCCGTTGGTCATTTCCGGCATTCAAGTCCACTTGCCTTCGCCATTTAGTACTTCTTTTGTCATCTTTACTTTTCCCACTTGTTTTCATTTTGAACTGACCTTTGGCCTTGTATTCGTCGAGTTTGTATTCCTATGTGTGCATGCTCCTTCTCCTTTCGGTGCACTGTTCCTCTGTTGGTACCGTTTTCTATCCTACTTCTTTTTTTTTCTTTTTTTTTTGTTGCGCAGTGACATTCATATTGTGGGTGATCGACTATCCTTGTACAGCTTTAGTCGGCTCCCATTGATCATCCCTCTAAGTTCTGCGCCTCTTAAGTATTTCATCTGTACAGTGCCCCCATCTGTGACATTTTTTACTTTGTACGATCCTAACCAATGCATTTTGAGTATTCCTAGATGTTGAACGGATTTGTTGTCATACATCAACACTAAGTCTCCTTCTTTGAAAGTTTTCTTCTTGATGTGTCTGTCATGCCACGCTTTGTCCCTTGCCTTCTGAACTTGTTGGTGGAACCCTGCTAGGATCCTATCTTCCTCCATGATCATCAACTAATTTAGTCTCTTTTGTACTGCGCTTCGTTCTGTCATGTGTGTAATCCCTGCTACACGTAGACTGGGTACCAGAAACTCTAATGGCACCACTGCTTCTTGTCCATATACCAGTTTAAATGGTGTGTGCCCTGTCAACTTCTTGCATGTGGTCATGTATGCCCATAGTACTACTGGTATTTTGAGGTCCCAATCATCCCTATTGACATCACAGATCTTTGTCAGTGCATTTTCTAGGATTTTGTTAAATGCTTCTACTATTCCATTTGCCTGTGGGTGATATGGAGTGTTATTTTGATGATGGACTTCAAATTCTCCATTCATATCCTTAATAGTGTTGTTAATGA
Source organism: Picea mariana (assembly GCA_032191745.1). Classification (NCBI taxonomy): domain Eukaryota; kingdom Viridiplantae; phylum Streptophyta; class Pinopsida; order Pinales; family Pinaceae; genus Picea; species Picea mariana. Next base: position 19,708 of record JASDQU010711917.1, read on the forward strand.
AGTGAGTGCATTGGTCTCTCATCAAAATTCTTGGGCAACCAAATCTTGTGATTACTTGTTCAAATAGAAAGTGTGTTGTTGTTTCTGCACTGCAATCTTTAACTAGTGTTGCTTCCACCCATCTTGTCAGGTATTCTGTCGCGGTGATAATGTACCTTGCTCATGTTCTTTTTGCTGGTGGGTTGATTGGTCCTACAAAGTCTATTTCCCATTTATTGAATACTTGCAACGTTACCTATGGTCACAATGGCATCTCGTCTCTTTTGTTGGGTTTACCAACCCTTTGACAGACATCGCATTTTTGACAGTATTCCTTCGAGTCTATGTGAATGGTTGGCCACCATAGGCCTACGCGCAATACCTTTTGTGTAGTATTTTTTCTTGCATAATGTCCTCCTGATATTCCCTCATGGAATTCTACTAAAACCCTTGGTCTTTCATGTTCTAGCACATACCTTCGCAAGATGCTATCTGTGCCCATTTTGTATAGATGTCCTATGATCAGATGACAGTCTGCAACCTGGACTACCAGGTATTTCTTCTGCGTGGTGTTATATTCCTATGGCGCAGTACCTGTACTCAAGTACTTGATGATATTTGCAAAGTATTCATCTGTGATCTAGACATAAAATAATTGTGCGTCCAGAAAGTTGTCTTATAAATTTGTAGGTTCTTCTTCTTTTGTGACCCTTGATAAGTGGTCAGGTCCTACATTCAGCTTTCCTGGCTTGACTATTGCTTCAAAATCAAACTCTTGAAAGAGTAATAACCATTGACAGATCCCCCCGCCCCCCCAACACTAGCTTGTTGACTAGGTATTTAAGAGCTAAGTGATTTGTGAACATCTTAAAGTGTTTTCCCAATAAGTAATGTTTGAATTTTTGTAGTGTGTAGACCATAGATAGGCCTTCCCTCTCTGTGGTGTTATAGTTCTTCTTTGATTCTGATAGTTTTATGCTCGCAAATGCTATAGGGTGATCCAAATATCCCACTCATGGATGCGCCAAGATGGATCCAAGTGTTATGGCCGATGCATCTACATGTACATGGAATGTCTTCTCCCAGTTTGGAAATACTAATATTGGCGCAGTGACCATGTTTTCTTTCAGTGTATCCAGACCGTGTTGATTGTCTTTGTATCCAGACTGAAACTTTGTATCTTTCCTTAATAGTTTCTCCATTGGCGTGGTGATATGTGTGTACCCTTTGATAAACTTTCTGTAGTATCCTGTGTGTCCCAATGTCTCTCTTAGTTGACGAACTATTTTTGGTGGTGGCAAGTTAATAATTATTGTGATCTTTGCAGGATCTACTAGTAAACCTTGTGTTGAGGGGTCCTAAATCCCCTTAACTCAACAACAGGAACCAAACCTGCCGCCAAGGCCCAATTAGAGTCTGCGGCATTTAATAGTGGAATGGTTCTCCAGATATTGCGATCCATCCAATTAATCGATGGGCTTTATGTTTTCTTGTGAAGGCTTCTCCTTCAGTTCGGACGTTCTCTTTTTGTATTTTCTCTCATAGATGGGACCAATACAAGATAGAAGTTGATATAAACCAACTGAGTAACAAAATGGGAAAATCTTAACTACTAGAGGAGGTTGAGCTTGGGATAACCCTTTCACTCTAGCATGCAGACAAAAAATCTTGACCACAAGCCTAGTAATAATACATTAACCTAATGGTGTTCCAATTATTGACCGAGGTGCGGTTATCAGAAGAAAACACATACATAATAACACAACGATTTAATTTTCATCATAAGAGACAAGAACTGTAAAACATTGAATCAGATAACTTATCAACAGATTTCGAAGCTCTTACTCGTTACAGCGTCCATTCATGAGATGAAATCAAAAATAATTCGTCTCCACATCCAATCATACACACTTTTGATGAAAAACTCAAAATTGTCTTTGGTCCTTGACAAGACTTCTCAATTAAGGCAAATCTGAAATAGTTCTTTACAAAATCCAAGGGTCTTTGCAACAACCATCGACCTTTGACTAATAGGTCGATCCTCCTATTTATAACATACTATTAACTAAAAATAACTATTAAAGTGCAGTTAAGTAAAACAAAACTCGCCACATGGAACTTTCTTCTATCAGTGTTCATAGAGTCCAAATGGTCTCATTTGAGTGGATGACTCCTCTCATACTCGACCATTTGATGAAGAGATCCTCGCATGTGTTAGCATACGGAACTTTATGTTGTTCCATTGGGGTCAAAAGAATCTCTCTTATCTCTACTGCTCGTGCCTGATACTTGACTATTCTGGCACTTAACTGTTGCAACATGGCTCGAGATTTGATCGAGTTCTCCATGAACTAATGCACATGTCCTGGCACCATGTCTGCCATCATTGCTACTTCGGTAGCCAATGATGAGTCTTGCTTGGCATGTGATTTGACTATGTCGACAAATTCATCGGGTGTGCCAAATTTGGGGAGGTTGATGTCTCTCATTGCCCGGTTGATCTTGGTCCAAATTTTCTTGCACTCGGCCCATTTCTCTTGGATTTCCCAATGAGGTTCTTGAGCCATTTTTACCCAATATTCAGTCGATTTCCTTATGCGGTCGATGCTACTTTCGTTTAGCACTTGGATGTCATGCTCTTCGGTGTCTCAGCCTTGTTGCACCGCACTTATATAGTCAATCCTTTCCATGGATTGGTGTGCTTTCTCATACCACCTCTCCATATCCTTGCACGTCGTCAGTGCTATGAGGGTGTCTTCTTGAAGTTTTATTATCCTTGCAATGAATAGGTGTCGTTCATTTGTAAATTTGTTGTAGGCCTCCTTGAATTTTCTCCTTAGGAATACCGCGGCCTGTGTGGTATCCTGGTAATATTTTTCCAAGTGGCACAAATGTTCCAATTCTTTCAAAGCAGTAGCCATATCCTCTTCATCCATTTTTTTTCTATCCAGGGTGGCATCTGTGATTTCCATCCCTGCGTCGATAGGCTCAAATGTCTTGTCATGCTCTGTGTTGATCATATTTTCCCCTGTGGTGATGAGGATGAAGCAATCTAGAGTGATCCTCCTCTTCTTGGTGGTTCTCTGCGTAATAGCTTTCCTTTTCCGATCATAAGCGATGGCATGTATGTCAGCAACTTCATCCACGAGATCGGGAATTCGCTGATCTCTCCAAGCAAGCATATTTCCCAGGCTCTCGATGGTATATATTTGTTCAAGACTGGGTTCTTAAACTTCTTCCATGTGCTCAAAAGGTCCGACTTCTGCCTGTCGCTCATCGGAAAGTTGAGTATCGATAGAAATTGAGGCGTTGGGGGTGTGCTCAGTACTTACTTGATAATCAGCTGTTGAGATGTCAATCTCTTGACATGGAGCTTCTTCCTTTTGTTCGTCCGACCCTGGTTCATCCTTCGGACTATCTTCTTGGGTCTCCAGTGCATCGGGTAGTTCAGTGTTGAAGACACTCTCGACCTCTTGTTCATTATGTGGAAGGTCCCAAATTTGAGCATCGAGAACTGGGGAAGATGTCTTCTCTGGCTCATTTTCCTCTATGATCAATACAAGTGTTACCAAGGATACCTTCGGGCTCTCTTCATCATCATAGATGTTTATTAATTCGTGGAGGGGGTTTGCTGCACTTGCTCTCCCTGATGTTCTGACTGTCTCTGGCTGAGTTGAAACACCTCCCGGTGATCTGGCTTGTGGCGTTGTGATTCCAGGGTTGTCTAACCCGGCAATTTCATTAATTTCTATTAGTTCAGGGTCGCTTGGGCCCACCTGGATTTCATCTGGGTTTTCGGAAGGGGATCCTGTCATCCCTATGAGGTTCGGGTCATCTTGCAGTTGATCAATTATTCGTTGCTCCTATTTTATCATGAGAAATCCCCTTTTTTTCATGTCCTACATCATGGGGAAACCTCTTTCCTGCACTAGAGCTACCAGGGGAACCTCTGTTGCTTCTGCCACTATCATTTCTTCTCTGGCTCTGAGGGCCTCTTGAGTAGATTTCTCTATGGTAGTCACATGTTCATCCAGGCTCATGGCCCTGAACCTGGTCATTTTGGGGTTGGCCATCCTTGTTACCACCTCATCCCAGTCTTGGGAATTTTCCATGAAGACTTCATCTTCAATCTTTTCATGGGCATATGGCCAGCAGGATGACACTTGCGAAGCATATTTCAAGACCAGACCCTTTGGATCGTTCTTGCAGAATCGGCTTGTCTAGAATATGAACTCTAATTGGCTCAGCCCTTATTGCTTGGCTTGAGTGGTGTCTTTCACCATGTAGAATACTACATGGAAACCATAAGGTATGAACGCTTGCTTCTTGTCCTTGACTAGAGTGGCATTGTAGCCTTGCAGGATGGTCTAGTAGCATATCTCCCCTACTACAATCTGGTGAGGGACATGTGTTGGTAGGAGGTGTGGTTCTCTGATGGCCCCAAACACCCTGATGTAAGTGTCGTGCTCGTCCAGGTACCAGTGGCCTACCTTTGATATCATCTTTTTGGCCGCAACCGATAATCTCGAGCATTCCTTCTTAAAAAGAATGAAATAAATGCATGCGATAAATTCATTGCACATGAGGAAGTAAGATTTCTTGTACCTTTTCTCCCATAGGATGTTGAAATATATGTGGACCGGGAGTTCTGTGACATGCTAGCTCAGTTTCATTCCAGCAAAAACATTTCTGGCGCACATGACATCAAGTAAATATGAAGCCATGTAGAAGGATGGTGTCTCTCCATCCTTTGGAATCTGAGCCTGTTGTATGCAGATGCTCAATTTCTTAGAAATGATCACTCCCCAGTTGAAGATGCTCTCTGAAATTGCCACTGTGTAAGCTAATGGCATCCGTGCCTCTGAAAATTTGGAGCAATCCTTCTCTCCATATAATGGATAGATGAGAGCCATCAAGTAGATGTATGGCTCCCTTAAGTTGGTCGTCTGGTACCATCCAGTGCTATGGATGGTGTATTTCTTGTCTTCCCTCCACCATGAAGCCATCACCTAGCTGGTGTCATGGCTCTCGTAGAACTTAACGACGAAATCTGTATTCATTCGCTCCTCGAGGTCTTGGAGTTTGTAATATTTTTGGACCTCTACCGGGAGGAAAACCCCGACACACCCACTGTTATCATCGTTGATTAAACACTTATGTGTGTCTATGTGGTCAATGAGCCACTTCAAAAGTTCTATACAAGGAAATATGGGGGTTCTGCTTGCTACCATGTGCAGGTATGACCATCGAAATTTGGAAACACCTCTTCGTCAAGCACCCTCACATCTGGGTCACTATGTGGGATATATTCAGGGTATTCTTCCTGGTTGATCCTTTTAAAGAGATCTCCCCAATGTGAGAGTGTCGCCTTGGACCCTATGCTTGCCTCTGTATCTCCAAAGGCTGGAGGCTAAATAAAAACCTTCTTCGTCGTTGTTTTGATGACAGATTCTGGTCTTGGAGTGTATTCCAATTGGCTAGGTTTCAGTTTTTCAACAAGAAACACATCCTTGGCTTTGTCTTTTCCCAAACTCACAGTGCCTTTCCCAAGTATGTTTCCTGAAGCATTGTCACCAAATGTAACTTTACCCTTTTGTTTCTTTAAGTTCAAAAACTTTTCCTTGTTTCCTGTCATGTGTTTTGAGCACCCACTGTCAACATACCAGAGATCTTCTTTATCTTGGGCTTTCAAGGGAATAAGACATTCCTCTTTTGATGTTTTTTCTTTCCAAAGCTTCTTTTGTTCTCTAATGAACTTTGGTTTTTCTAAGACTTCCATTAATCTGCACCTACTGGCTTTATGTCCATCATTATGACATCTGAAGCATTCCAGGTTCCCTTCTTGTAGAGGTGCAAAGGAGTTATAATTTCTTCTTTTAACTTGATTTATTGTTTGGTTATCTTTAAGGTTATAGTTCTTAACCCTCAAGTTGTTCCTTCCATATGCTCTACAATTCATAGCTTTGTGTCTGAAATTAGAGCATGTAAAGCAATAACCAAAGAAAATGTGAGGATACATGTTTTGATAAACCTTCTTTGGTGTTGTTTATATATTCCTTCTTGATGGGTGGAAGTATTCCTCTGGAGTTCTAATCATTACTTGTATTTTCTTCATCTTTCTTCTTGAATATACTAAAGAGAGCAGTTGCATAAGATTTTGAGTTAACTTGGTTTTCTTCTTGAGAATAACCTATTCCATTTTTGTTACTTGAATCCCTTTGTGTGGTAATAATCATTTCTAAGATTTTAGAGCTATTTTCATATCTTGTTTGAATAAGTTTTGCATCAAGTTTTTTTCTTAGGTGAACTAATTCTGCCTCCATTCTTTCACATGTTATTTGTTTCTCTTTAAGATACTTTTCAAGACTTTCTTCCATCTTATTTGCTTCTAGGATTTGGTTTTACGGTCCTAAGCTGGCAGACAGGTGGATTCCTCCGGGTGTGACACGTGGTAGGGGTGTTGACTATGTAGTTGACTGGACAGGGTGATTGTGCGCGGACTGTGTGTACGAGGCCAATCCATAGGCGACATGTGGCCCAATCACAGGGTTCCATGTGGCACCCTGGATTGGGGCAATGAGGGGTAGGTAAAAAATTATTTCCACCTCCAAAGGATTCGAACGCGTGACCTTTGGGTATGGACAAAAAATTCACCAAATGCACCAACCATCCAGGCTACATGGCATGGCTTAACCACATTCTAGTTCAATTGTATTTGTTGTGATATGAGTGGAGTTTTGGGGTTAGCTCCCAGTCAGCAGGGCTAGCCCATCGACCAAGGCTCCTTCTAGGTGATCGTTGGCTAAGGACCAGGGGGCTACCCACTTAGAGTGCAACCACATGGCCTACCACGTGACTAGGACCATGGACCAAGGCGAAGGACAAGGGTGCAGGCTTCTAGCGTTAGGCCACATGGTGCCTCCACATGACTAGGGGCCTAGAGATAAGGGGGCACGCACCAAAAATTTGACAATTGTGGGTTTAAAACTACATTATTTGGATTTTTTTTTATTTTAACCTAATTTTAGTGGGATTTTGCCCATTATTGGAGGATCTGGAGCCCGATTTGAGGCCATATTTTGGGAGGAAGTTGTGATGTGACCCCCAACTAAAAATCTATATAAACTAGGTGTTTTTGACAGCCATTAGAGGTTCAGAAAAGTATAATGGTGAAGAATTTGTGAAGTTCAAGCCATTTTTATGTAGGAAAGCCATTGAGGAAGCGAGCTTTGGAGGCCATTTCCAGGAGTTCTACTCCACCTTTTTCAGTGTCGTCATTTGTGTTGGATTCATGAGTTCAAACAGAACATAGCCAGACTAGTTTGTAATCCAATTGATGTACTTTTGATTTACTTTTGAAGCATTGAAGATTAATAAGAAAGACTTCCCCACTAAGATAAAGGCCCAGAGACATAGGCAACTTTGCCGAACTTCGTTAACAATCTTTAGCGTTATGGTTTGTTGTTCTTGATGTTAATTTTTTGTTATACATACTTTATGATGGATGCAACATTCTTTCATTAAATCTTATTCTTCTCTTTAAATTCTAAATGGTAAATTAACTCATGCTAATTACTTAACCAAGTCATTAAAAGATCATTTTTGAATTAAGTGGTATGAGAGCAGGTTGACATTTGGTTGTTTTGAGTATGCGTTGTTAGGACCATATATTGTACCCTTTTTGCCCATATTTTTGCCATGGTTATACCCTCCATCATCTATATTTAGACTTATATTATCATTCCACTTGATCACTCCAAGGTACATAACGTCCTTTCTCATTACTACACGTTTAATTTGTTTTGCATGATATTTTACATTACTTTTG
>JASDQU010711918.1:0-10468 GCA_032191745.1 Picea mariana
GGTGCAGACTAGGAGGATCACCTCTTATTTCCATGCCCTTCCATTAGATCGGAGTAACAAACAACAGTCCAAGCTCCAGAGTCCAGAATACTTCAGACCGTAGAGTGGTGAGACCTTGGATCTCTTCTCAGCCTCCCTCCCTAGAAGATCAACTGATATGTTTGAGACCGGTTCGGAGGTGCAAGCCCATACATCCGACCACACATCCTCATAGTGACAGAGGGTTCAGCACCAGACGCTTTCCGAGCAGGGCACCTCTCACTCGTCGGATAACCTCCCAGCCCCAGGATAGCCTCTCAAACCCAGCAGAGCAGTCAGAGATCTATTCAGAGCTTCTTTCCTTCAACCTCGTATGGTAGGAGAACTGAGCTTCCTCGCCCCTACATCCCCCCCAGGGTCATACAGCCGAATCCCCTTATGGTACTCAAGGACTCCGACAGTGAGCCAATGCGACCCCCATTGCCCCCCTCACCATCGGTCATCATATCCATGACACAATGACCTCATTGGCCCAATTTTCAAAGTTTCAGATATCTCTCCCTCGGCTAGTTTTGAGTTGTCCAACCCCTACTATGGACACTCTCACTTTGTATCACCACACTTATGACACTGTTTTATACACTTTATTTTTGGTTTTAACTAGGCCTAGGGCTTATCCTAGTTGGATATTTACCTAGATTCTACTTTCTGTTTCTTTTCTATATCTTTCTCATTTTATGGGAGCTGCTTTTGCACTCCTACATTGTATTCACACTGGATGTATCCTTTAGTCCCATTGACCTGCTTTCGTGGTCATTCGTTGGACATTAATAAAATTATCTTATCTTATCAATAAAAAATTCAAAAGACAATCAAAGTTCCCAAAGAAAAACTACATAGAAATTTTAAAAATTAATCAACCTACAGCATACATAATACATACATGATATAAATGACCATTCATGATTCCATATAAAATCAAAAACTAAAACTAAAAACTGAAATGGTAAGACTGTAAGTTATTAATTTATCTAATATAAGTGAGCAAGTGCCAGGTACGTAATCCAAAGTGTCAAAATGCCCAAAATAGTATATAGTCTGGACTCTGAAGTGGAAAAATACCCATAATATATGCTCTACGATATATATTTTTAATTATGATTTTCTGCCTCAAGGTATGTCTCGAGGATTTGATTTTTTTGTTCTGGTGAACTAGTGCATAGCTTCACTACATGCCCAGATTTGCCAAAAAGATGAACTACCCTAGTGTAGATACACCTACAACAATCACGGCAAGATTGCACAGCAACCCCTCGTAACCGCCAATACACTTTATTTTTGTCTTTAACTAGGCCTAGGGCTTAGCCTAGTTGGATATTTACCTAGACTCTACTTTCTGTTTCTTTTCTATATCTTTCTCATTTTATGGGAGCTGTTTTTGCACTCCTACATTGTATTCACACTGGATGTATCCTTTAGTCCCATTGACATACTTTTGTGGTCATTCGTTGGACATTAATAAAATTATCTTATCTTATCTTATCAATAAAAAATTCAAAAGACAATCAAAATTCCCAAAGAAAAACTACATAGAAATTTTAAAAATTAATCAACCTACAGCATAACATAATATATACATGATATACCAATGACCATTCATGATTCCATATAAAATAAAAAACTAAAACTAAAAACTGAAATGGTAAGACTATAAGTTATTAATTTATTTAATATAAGTGAGCCAGTGCCAGGTACGTAATCCAAAGTGGCAAAATGCCCAAAATAGTATATAGTCTGAAGTGGAAAAATACCCATAATATATGCTCTACAATATATATTTTTAATTACGATTTTCTGCCTCAAGGTATGCCTCGAGGATTTGATTTATTTGTTCTGGTGAACTAGTGCATAGCTTCACTACATGCCCAGGTTTGCCCAAAAGATGAACTACCCTAGTGTAGATACACCTACAACGATCACGGCAAGATTGCACAGCAACCCCTCGTAACCCCCAAATCCAGTATTGAATCTCATCGGATACAGCAGCAAGGATTTGTTTTCAACCCTCTCTCCCTCCATTATGAAAAGAACAAAAGCTTGTAAAGCAACAAGTTACATGATACATGATACATTATAAAATGATGGAGGAGGCATTTTTTTATTTGTGGGCGTACAGGTTAGGGTTTTTTAATTTGTTTTGTTGTTTCTTCGTGGCTTTTGTATTTGCAACCTGTTGGGTTCTACCAAGTCACGGGAATACCCAGAAGTTCCTGAAATTGGCCAGGAATGTTGGGAATATTCCCAATACCGTTCCTTGCCTAAACAGAATGTTCCTTACCTGATCCAAAGTTCCCTGGGACGTAGGAGCTCAAGGAGTGGATCCCCCTAGCAATTGTATACATCTCCATTTCGATTGCAGGATCTTCTGTAAATAAGATATTGAGAGCTCCCTGTAGAAGTCTCAGTGGATATTGGATTTGATTCAGTGCCCTGCCGACCAAGGAAGGTCAGGTACCCGTACAACTCATTGAGGTATCAGAGCATAAGTTCAGTGTTGACACCTCTGGGAAGATATTAAGTTGTCAGTAAACTATCTGATCAATGATCAAATGCTAAGGCCTTTTGGACTGTTTCACAGGAATCACAGAGGTTTCCAAATGTTGTGTGTGCAGAACTTCGAGAACGCTCATGCCAGATGCATTGAACCACCACTTGGCATTGTTGAGTGCAGTTTAATTGTTGTTACAATGCAGGTCACTTGGAAAAGGTAGTCTGCTGGTTAGATCTCATGTTGAATCTGGCCAAGGGTGGATTTCTAGAAAGCTAGACAGATGAGATAAAATAATTTTATTAATGTCCTACTGGTGACCACAAAAGTAGGTCAAAGGGACTGTTGAGTACAATGATGTCATTACAAAGAAGGAGTACCAAAAGGTCTCCTATAAAAGGCAAGGTGCAGAAAGTAAAGTAGAGTAAGGAAGAGTAAGATCTAAGCTGAGGTATGAACAACCCTGGACTCCAAGCCCAGAAACCCGCTTTGGGGTGGAGATATATACGGAGAGAAGATCCAGGGAAAAGAAGAACCAAAAGTAATGAGGTAGGTCTGTCCAGATGCAAGCTTTGGAATTTCTGGAAAAATAAACAAAGTATGGGTGTTTTGTTTATTGAACAAAACAGAATGAGAGTGCCCCTTGGAGAAAACTGAAAATTTCAGAAAAAATCGAGGTACCATTCCATCTGAAGAAGAGAATTGCCATTCTATCTAGTAAAGGAAATTGTATTCTCTCTACAGATGGAAACAGGATAGTGGATGTGGCATTACGACTCTAGAAGAAAACAGAATGGTTGACATGGCAGTTGGTGGCCAAAGTGAGGTGACATGTCATATGAGGTGATAGTGTGGCAGTGGATGTGGAATAGTTGATGTAGCATTCTGAGCAAGAGCAGGAGATAGAAAAATTTTCATTCTGTCTACTAAGGAAAACAGAATGATCAAGTGATCGAATTTTCTAGATCTCATCCTATGTTGTGAAGAGATTTATCATTCCATCTACTACAGAAAACAGAATGTTCGAGTGATTGAAAATTCTAGTCTCATTTCATCTAGTGCAGCCACTCATTCCCTCTAGTGAAGCGATTTATCATTCCATCTACTGAAGAAAATAAAATGATCAAGTGATTAAAAATTCTCCAAGTCTCATTTCATCTACAGAAGACATTCATCATTTTGTCTCCTGAACAAAATGGAACATTAGAGTAAATCTGGGGTCTAAAATGGACCTCCTAAGGAAAATAGTAAAATAATATGCCATGTCACACTAAGTTAGAGGTGTTACCTAGTGAAGGCTAATCTACATTTTCTCATTAACGATAGTTGCTAAGTAAGTTGGGTAGTAACTTAGTATAGAGTTATGAGATGATGGTTAAAAATAATAATGAAAGGTTTATATTCTCGTGCACACACAATAAATGATATAATTTTTTATGTAATAGCGTTATATATATATATATATATATATATATATATATATATATATAAGTTAGTTATATAATATCATTATATTCTTTGTTAGATTTGGTAGCTCGGAGGTACTTCTGCATTGGCGGTGCCCAGCATGCAGAAGTGACCGAGCATATTTTTATAAAGTGACTTTATAAAGTAATTTTATAAAGTCAAGTTGAGCCTTTTAATTTTTTATGTGTAAAAGTGACTTWATGAGGATGTGGGTSACTTAAGTGACTTAAGTGATCTYAACRGACGATTAAGTCACGACTGTTGATCTCATGAGGGAAAGATTTGATCTTGACCATCAATATCATTAGAAGACCAAGGGTTAGGGCAGTTACACATTAGATCATGCATAAAGGAAGCACTGAAGGAGAGGGGGTGCACTTTTCTCAAGGAGAGCTTGAGCGGGAAGGTGAAGAGTCRCAAGTTCAAGAGAGAGATTGAGCTCATGGAGAAGTGAGAGTAACAGCAAGAGGTCGCACTTTCCAAGAGGAAGGAGTCTGTACAGCTAGGAGAGGGGCACGCTTTCCAAGAGGGAGAGAGAACCGCACAGCTGAAGGAGGGTGCATTTTCCAAGAGGGAAAGAGGGCATGCATTCCCAGAATATGCAGTATTGAATGTTGAGTGTACAGCAGTGAAAAAGGAGGCCGTACAGTAGCATGGAGGCACAGAAATCGAGGCAAGGGAGAGGCACGACTTTCTAGGTGTCTTGCTGTGTAAAATCAGTGCAAAACAGTACAGCTACAGTGCACAGAAATCGAGGTGTTATTTGCTGTTAATGAGACTCTGCTTTGCAGATTTTGAGGTCTGTTTTGTGTGGTCTTTAGCACGCATAAAGAGGTCTGTTGGCACATTTTTCAGAATATTAATGTTGTTACTTGTTGTTGTAAACTCTGATATATTTCTCTGAGCTCAATAAGAAGAATCTCTCTTGACTAGTTTTCCCTTTGTGGGTTTTTGCAGGGGCATTGCCCAGAAATTACTAGTGTTAAATGGTGTGTTTGTTTACTGTTCATTGGTATTCCGCCGCTGATTTATTTTCAGATTGCTTAGTTAATGTATTTCGGCTCATAAACTGTTGTAGAATGCTTCTATTCTTACTGCATTACAGTCTTAGTATTATTGGAGGTTGAAATCAGAATTTAACTAAGTGTCTGAGCTCAGATTTTTTACATATTTAAATTAGTTGAATGGACCTAATGGTTAAGAACATGTGTTTCATCCTAGGAGGTCACAGGTTTAAATCCAGAGGGGGGTAGGGTATGTACACCTCTGTAGACTTTAGCAGTCAAATCGTTGCGCAAAGAGGGTCCCTCGTCCCACAAACAAGGGGGTGTCATACACCAATTTGGTGTCTGGCTTGGCCGTGACATTAAAAATAGATTATGATTATTATTATATTATGTTCATGATTATATTATAATCATTGTTATTATATTATATTTGTCACTGTATTATTATAATATTATTATATTTGTTGTTATACATAATATATATTCATTTGTTATACTGATATATAAGTTAGTTATATTCATTGTTATATAACCTAATATATAATATATTCCTATAATATATTCTTGTTATCTACTATAAAGATTTATATATAAATATATAATATAAACATTCACAACATGTAAGTATCCTTCTAAATTATCTTTCTCCTACATTCAATAATTCTGCTATCATTTTCTACAACATTCCTCTCTTTATCAAAGCCCTGGTTTCTCCCTCTTTAGAGGATGTCTTTCCAAACCTTATCCAACATCAAGTCACCTTGAGGAATTTATAAGACCTACCCCCTCATGATCAAGCCCATTCTAAGGCTACCTCATGCTCATGTCTGCATGAACTATATGGGAGACTCCCAAATCCTCCAGAAAGAGAGGATGGTGTGCTCTTATTGCCATAAGTAGGGACGTTCCTTCAAAACTTAACTCCTCCATCTTCAAAAGATTGAAGATATTGCCAAGCAAACAGTGAGCAACAATGACCTCTTTGAAGACAATACCAACACTTCTAATACTACACATCTAGATGTGCACTTTCCTTTGTGCTCTTTGTTACCCCCTCACACTAGGGGTAACTATGGAGATCATGCCTCGAGGCCCACAGGTAGCAGACATGGAGTGTCGATAGCCAAATTGACTAGCATAGCCCCGCAAGGCCCCTCCTATTCATTGATGCATCACCATACATCACCGGCAGCAGAGCAGCATCCATCACACCAGCTTGGCCCCAGAGGACAATAGGTCTTGCTCCATGAGGTAATAAGTCCGATAGCATGGCAAGTGTCACCCTAATAATTGAAGCATTTGAATATGTTGCAAAGAATTATTTCTTGATTACGGAACATTTGCTTGGAAATTATACTCTTTTCCTTATTTAACCTTGGTGGGTGTCATTCCATCCTAGTAAGTTGGTCACCCTTGAGAATAGGGTGCTACTGAGGGTTCCTTGAAGAGTCATCGTACCACTCTCAGTCATACTTATCACTTTCCATACTTCTTCCCTTCGTCTCCTCATCTTTTGGGATTTTCAAGTGTACTAACCCAAGAAGGGATTGTACCTCATTTCATGGGAAGAAGGGGTTGAATGCCCAGAGGGAAATGTAGCTGGCAAAAGATAAAATCCAAATCATAACCTTCTAGATGCTCGCCCAAGAGGTCTTGAGAACGATGAAGCGTTTCTCCTAAAAGAATTGAAAGACCTGCAAAAGCAAACTCAGATTATATAGATGTCCCGCTTGTTGAGGTGTGTACACGTATGCGGTGTCCCTTTCTTTCCATGCATATGGCACTCTGTGTACCTCTAGCTTCAAGTGACGTTGGGTACTCTTTTCTTTCCATGTCTTATAGTACCCAATTGTTTTGGACTTTAATTAATTAATGGCAATAAATGGGCTTGGAAAAAGATTGCATTGAAAATGAAGGTGCAGCGCACCCTCTACAAAGGCACCCATAAATGAGACAATACAAACCCTTGTATGTCATGAATCCTGTGCCCAGAAGTTTTACCCCACTCCACCTCATACTCGTACATGGCTCAGATGGGTTTCCCTTGGAAAACACCCTTGACTTGGGGATTGATTGGCCCAAAAGGATGCCTTGACACCCCTCCCACACCTAAATCTGACAAATTGTATAAGGTCTTTGAGCATTTGTTTAGTTTGAATAGGGGGGTTTGATGCACATGTTCGGGTGGTTTGATTATTAGATGTGGCTTACTTGGCATGATTCTTGTGGCTTATGGACCCTTGGAGGGCATACTTGTTTGTCTTTACAGGACCTTGCCCGATGGACAAGTATTCATGAGGAGATGACTTGTTAGGACCTTCATGAGGGCTTTGGATCCCAATGATGGATGCAGAGACCCCACAATTGGGGCAAGCTTGTGATCATCACTTGCACAGTGAAGAAGGAGCTTGTTGCCTTTGGAGGCACTCTGGCAGGCCTGGATGGAGGGCTCCCACCTTCTCCCACATGAAAGTTATGCCTCTAGAGGCCTCGACGTCACCCTAGTAGCCCTTGACATCACTTAAGGCTTGAGGCCTTGGATGGAGGAGGCTTTGACTTGATGGTTGGCATGTATGGCATGATTGACGGCCTTTGGAGGCCTAACGTTGCACCCTTCTACCTCAACATTGTGATGTCTCGTTCCCAAGAGTAGGCCAGCAGGGAGTGACTTAGTAGTCTATGTGTTCTCGTGGACTATAGTTAGGCACAAACAAGGAACAAAGGGAGAAATAAGGGTGATTTGGTGGCTAAACGATGAATTAAGCCAAAAAGCATAGGAAAAGTCACTTAAGCCTAAGTCAACAAAGAATTAGAACAAAAAGGTACTAAAGGGGGACTTAATTAATTAATTACTCACCTTACGAGGAAAAGCGCCTAGCTTAAGTGAGGTCAATGGTGAATTAGATTGGGAAGAGTATAAAGGGAGGAATTCGACCTAATTCCTCATTATGTTATGTTATGATTTGATGTTGAGAGTTCCCAGAGGAGGAAGAGATTCGACTTTTACTGTTTTGTGGTTTTCTGGATGAAACCACCACCATTGATCGGTTTCGGTGTTGAGAAACACACCCTAGCCCATCGGAGATACCATACAGGTATTTCACCGTGCTATTCAGGAGTATCCAATTTGCAGTGTGCGCAGCTCAGCCAGTGAGGACGCAAGGTCAGATAAAGGGTTTGTGTAGTTGCACAAGATCAGAGCTTGGATTGCAGTTTCCTTCCAACCTAGTTGAGATCAAGCCATGGCGCATTGATTGAGCCACCTACCATCAAATTCGGACGGTGGAATCCTCCAGAGCGAATCATTCAGCCATCTAGGGCGCAACTCTTGTGGAAGAACAGTTGGGATCATAAACGGAGCATCAGAGCAGATCTGGGGAAACACTTCCAACCCAATTCTGCATTTGGCGAGGCAAACATTTTGAGTCTTGTATCAGACGATTCTGTTGGTGGAATCATTTGGGCGCATCCAGAGAGCCCAAGAGGTGCGCAGACCCTCAGGGGACGAGATTCGGAGCATCAGAGGACAGATCTTCCATCCGACAATCACCAGGATCAGTCTAGAGGCCAGGGCACTTCTATAGGGACAATTTCCAGCTCATTCCGACGGTTATAGCCTTCTGGACGAGTTTTCCAGTTTGTAGCGGTTACCGTGCTTCTCTGGAACCGTCGATTTTGCCGATCTATCCGTGCATGCATCAGATCTGCCTTCATCTTCTGATCACGAGTATTTTATGTTATTTGCTTGTATTCCAGTTACGATCCATGAGATCTAACAAATGACTATCTTCTATATTTCCAGTATTTCATTGTATTTCCCTGCTTAAATCTTATAATATATATTATTGGGCAGTTGTTGTTCCTTATTTCCGCATGCATCATATATATATTGTTTAAACCACGCAACAACCACAAACATCTCAAGCACATAACTAAAACGCATCCAGAAACCCCCAAAGTATCAGATCTGTGAGGCAAAACACTAGATCCGTAGTAGATATCCAGATCAACTGGATCAGGGATATTTCAGTGGTGTTAGAGCCTTCTTCCTGCCAGCCTGTAAAGAAGTGCTTCTCATGACCCCATGATTCTGGGAATAGGTGAAGAATACCCAGGGAGTCGAGGACATATTGGAGACGAGTACATTCAGTACCGCAGAGGTCATAGCTAAGATAGGAGAGATAGAAACCAAAGGGATTACACCCCCTTCCACACTCAGTCCGATACAGAGCCAGAGATAGAGGACAGAGAGCATATCAGTTCAGACATAGAGGCCGAGATAGAGAGGACTATGGGTGACAAGCGTGAGACACCCGAGGGTGGGGGGAAAGGCCCCGAGATACATCTTGACAGTACGCGGGCCATGTTGAGTGACCTAGCTAGGGGACAGAGAGACATGTTGATAGCCATACAACAGATGAAACTTAGTGCACAGATGCTCCAGCATAGTGTGAGCACTATAGGTGCCAATGCTGCAGGAGGGGCGAGTGGTTTAGGAGGACACCGGGTAGGTGGGGCCAGTGGCTCCAGTGGATCTCAGGGAGGGGCTAGTACAAACCCTTAACCATCTCGAGCTTACACATCGTCTAGGAGGATTCCCCGACCTTTATATCCACAGTTCCAAACAGGACAGACATTGGGACAACCAAGGCAAGCAGGAGGACAATTGGGTCTGGGACAGGTGGTGCCACGGGATTCGTTTGGGGAGTACAGGAGAGACAACTTGGCACTAGGACCAGAGTTCCATGCTGACATGAGTTTGATGGACTATTGTTCGATCAGATATCGAAATAGACCCTGCGAGGCATAGAGAGGCAACGGGCAAACTCACAACATGGATTTTATCAAGAAAGTGGGAAAGTTGAACATTCCTACTTTCGATGGATCATCACGTTGCTCAGCTCGGGCATGGGTTCAGAAGCTTGACACATACTTCAAGCTTAACCAGATGACAGAGTCGGAAGCTATTAGCTCCGCCATATTGCACTTGGAGGGAGAGGCCCACAAGTGGTGGTACCATGGACTGGTGCCGTTGGGTCACAGCAACATTACTTCATATTTGGAGTTCACTGAGAGGTTGATGGAGACATTTGATAGGAGAGATCCAGAGCTCCACTTCAGAGAACTTACACAATTGAGGCAGACCGGATCAGCTGAGACCTTCATCTCAGAGTTGCAGGGAAGACAGTGGTCGTATCCGATATATCAGAGCACAAATTGGTGATGCTTTTCACCGAGGCTTTGACAGAGCCATTGAGGGGTTGGGTTAAGGCTTTCAAGCCTCACAACTTACAGGAGGCCATTGTGCGCACGAGAGACATGGGGGAGTTCATAATGAAACCCAAAACCTTTACCAAACCCTTTGTACCATAGAGAGACAAGGATCAGAAGAATCCTCAAAGGGAATGGAAAGGTAAGCCCAAGCTGGATGATGACACGAGACGAGAGTTGATGAAGAAGAAGCTTT
>JASDQU010711918.1:20330-30372 GCA_032191745.1 Picea mariana
AGATCATTTTATTTTCCACAACAACCACCTCCACCGAAACTCTTCCATTAAATCCTTTATTATTACTTCTACCAGTTTTTACCACAAACCTATCCTCCTACATCTCCAAGTCCTCCCAAACTTTGGCTCTCTCCCCTTCTAGTTCAACCCTTTATGGAATTAACATCAAGAGGTTTGGGAGATGATTGAATCCACTTGGAATACTTTGATTCCTGGACCCCGATCTTCATTTGGGAGAAAAAACTAGTCATGGTAAAATAGGTTTTAAAGCAATGTGCCAAGCGCTCCTTTATATCCTCAACTATTGAAAAATCCGAGATTAATAATAAATTGAAGGAGCTTCAAAACAACATAGAGAGCAAAGAAGTCACAACCCAAATTCAGAAAGAGGAACGCAACTTACAAGGTAGTTACCAAAATGTCTTGAGAAAGGAAGAAGAGTACTGGTCGCTCAAATTCCATATCTTATGGCTTCAAGCTGGGGAAATAAACACAATTTTTTTTCACAATCAGGCTAAATTCAGGTAGCTTTGGAATAATGTGTCAAAAATCACATTGGAGAATGGAACCATAGTGACTAAGTTTGCAGAAATAAAAAAAAATGTAGCAAGATCTCACTTTGAAGACCAGTACACTCAAAGAGTAGTAGCCACCCAATCCAATACCACTACCATGATTGAAAAAATTCCTTCCAAAATAACCATTGAAGAAAATTATGATCTCAATAGACCCATATATGAAGCTGAAATACACCTACTTCCTTGGTTTAATCCCCAAAGAATCCAACCCAACCTCCTTCTCCAATTTTAGGCCCATATCCTTGTGTAAATCCTCCTATAAAATATTGACCAAGATCATAGCCACCCGGTTAAATAAAGTCCTCCCTAAAATCATCCCCCCCAACCAATGTGGCTTCATACAAGAAAGGCAAATAGTTGACAACATTGTGTTGGTCTAGGAAGCCATTCATTCCATTGTTCAATCCAAAGGTAAATGTGTGGTTGTTAAACTAGAAATGGATAATGCTTTTGATCGTGTTCAGCATATTTTTCTTTTTCAGGTCATGGAGAGTTTTGGATTCATATCATCCTTGATTCAGTGGGTGGCTGCTTGCATTGGTAATCCATGGATATCAACTCTAGTGAATGGAAAACCCACAAGTTTCTTTTAGTCGAGCAGAGGATTACGTCAAGGATGCCCACTTTCCCAACTTTTATTCATATTAGTGGTTGAATCTTTAAGCAAGAATCTTGAGAAATAAAGATAATTTGGAAATCTTCTTGGGCTATAGATAACAAGAGCAGTGAAAAACATAATTCACTGCCAGTTTGTTGATGCTACTTTATTGTTGGGGGGAGCATCAATCATCATAAAAACCATATTTAAGAGCACTTTGGACTCCTTCCTTGAGGCTTCCAGAGGAGTAGTGAACAAAAATAAATGTCAAATATATGGATGGTACACTTCACCTCGAGTTATGCAAGCAATTGCACAAGTATTCCAATTCTYGCTAGCGGAAAATTGGGCTTCCTTTCAATACCTGGGAATCCCCATCTCTCTTAAATCTTCATACACGTAGATTTGGTAGCACATTTTRGAAAAATCAGAAAGAATCTTATCCAATGGGGCTCTCAATGGMTGAACCCAGTGGGAAGAGTGATCCTCATTAAATATTTCCTCTCAACCTTATTTCTTTATCAATGCTCAACAATATTGGCCCCTAAAGGTATATCAAGACAAATTTCTATGAAAATTAGGACCTTCCTTTGGTASGGTGGGAAGATGATGCACAAAAAATTCCATTTTATTAATTGGAACCAAGTCTTAAAAATAACAAAAAACATGGAGGACTAGGAATTAGGGAACCAAAGCTCATGAATTTAGCGATGGACACTAAACTTCTTTGGAGATTGGTAACTAAGAATATGGCATGGTGGAAACATGCCTTGTGGAAGAAATATTCATTGGTTCATGTGTAAGGTGCTTAGATTATCCACCAAAAACCAACTCTAGTTCTCTCATTTTCAAACTCCTTCTTGCAACCAGACCTATAATCACTGAAAAGATGAATTGGATTCCAGAGAACGACCAACGAATTAGACCATGGGAAGGAAAAATCTTGGATTCAAATTTCCTTTATCAATTGGAGCCTATGCTCCCTATTCTTGATTGGTTGGAGGCCCATGGATTCTTAACTCTTTCAGACCTGTCCTCTTGGTCCCTAGATGGATCTTGGTTAAGATGGATCAATATTTACCCTCCTCCTCACCTCTCTCGATTATACTCTGAGCTAATCTCCTCTCTGCAAGGATGTGCTCCAACCATCAAAGGATCAAAGACTCATGTGAATGGGGACATGCGCATTATACAATGAATAGTGGGTATTCCTTGTTAGCACACGCAACTTATAGTCAACCAAGATCAAGAACATAAACATGTTGGAGATATTACACACACCTAGGATTTTCCTAAGTTTATTTGGATAGGTTGAGGGTCCTTTAGTCTGATATATTCTCCCCTCATTGAGGATATTCTCCTCTAGACAAGGGTGCCACATACTCTCCAGTCAACTCTTAATTACTGTTTAGTTAGACTAGTTGAGAGAAGTGTTACATATCAACCTTGGCTTTATCACCAAGTGTTGCATGCTAACCTCGAGATCATCACCAGTATTGTGCAATTGCATTGGGATCATTATCAGTAAGGTGCATTCCACATGTGTGAGTGATCTCCTCCTAATTTCACTCCGGTTTGGCTAGTTAACTAATGACCGCAAGGCTAGTTAACTAGGACTAGGTGGTAGTTCACTCCTGTGATTGTCAGTGTGTGTCACATCTCTCGAGAAAAATCCTAATGCGCATTAGCTTGGCTATTATGGGGAGTTAGTTGTGTCATATAGATTATATCACTTGTATTGTATCATACTCTTACTCAGATAATATAAATTCTTTCATTTTTTTCTTCTCTCTTCATCCACCATTGCAAGCTATGTATGCTTCATTGTTAGCTTGATCTTATGTGCAGATATATCGGAAAATATACATGGTATCAGAGCCCACAAGCTGCTATCAAGGATCATCACCAACACTCTTTTGCAGGTACCGAAGACAAAAATAAACAACATGAAAGATGTAATTTCCCACATCTACAATTCTAATGCCATATATCTACTTCGATTGGAAGCCAAGAATTATACACCTACTCAAGGGTAAAGGCTTGTATCATATAGCCATGGCCATAGAAATAGAACCCACCTTAGCAGTGGAAAAATCCAAGTATTTCAACCGCATAGACAAGTCTCATGGTCTCCTATGCATGTCTATTTCTCTCGACCTATGGTTTCACATCAATGCATGGAAGACACCAAATGAGATCTGGACCACCTTGGCTGGTGTCTTTGGCAAGCAGGATGAAATGAGGAGCCATTTAATCAAAGTAGAACTGAACTCCTTGGATTTTAAGAACTTTGACAATGTCTAATATTTATTCACCAAATTTAAATCTCTCCTTCATGAATTGACAGACTTTGGTATTGACAAATACAAAAATAAAATAAAATTGGTTCTTGCTATCATGGAAAAAATTGGACCGAAATTTAGTGTATTTGTCTCCACATTTCATTGTACCAGATTCACCGTAGGAGAAACCTAGATCATGCCTTGATTGTCAAAGTTCATTGAGGGTTTGACACAAGAGAATGATAAGCTCATTCATATGGGCATAATCAAGGGCCCCAAGGCACTTGCACTTTCTGTGCATGATGGCAGTAGCTCTCAAAATCCTAAATCCAAACATAAAGGTAAAGGAAAGGCGCATGTAGAGCCAAAGAAGGAAGGGTACTCCAAACCCTTCAATGATTCCTCAAGTTCCAAAGGTGGAAAAAGAAAGTAAGGGAAGAAGTGTGGTTATTTCAATCGCGGGAACCATCCATAATCTCCATGCATGAAGAAGAAAATAGATCTTATGGTGCAAATACTTCAGAAAACAACCTCGAGGACTTCATTCCTAACGCTACCAAGAAAAATTCAAAAGATCAAGCCCCTAATAAAGGTAATTCTCATGTATTAGTAGTTATTCTTTCTTCTCATGATGCATGTATTGTAGATTTAGGTGCTTCTGATCACATGGAAAACACAAAGGATATTCTATCTTCTGTAACTGCATGCATGGGGCCTCCTATCCTCATGGGGGATGAATCTCTAGTTGAGGTCACTGGAAAAGGAAGAGTGGAACTAGATCATGGAAGCTTTGAGAACGTCGTGCATGTTCGTCAACTTTATGTGAATCTTCTCTCAGTGTACCAGATTACACACAGAGGCTTAAGCAAAAAGGTGGAGTTCACACCAGACTCCGTGTCCATATTCGACATGCGAGAGAACTCCAAAATTGCCGTTGGGGAGGTAAATCATAAATATCAGTTATATACTTTTACTAATTTTATTACACATGATTTCTATTTACTACTTACACATGTTGATGACAGTAGTAGATTATGGCACAAGAGGTTTGGTCACTTGAACTTTAGGTACATGTGACAACTTAGCAAGAAGGGGATGGTCACTGGGTACCTGATATCCACTTTCTAAAGGGGTTTGTGAAAGATGTGTCCTTGGCAAGAATCCTCAAGAGAATTTCGAGAAGGGGAAGGCTCACAAGGCCTCCTCTTCATTGGATATAATTCATAGTGATTTCATAGGTCCATTCCCACACCCATCCATCAACAAGGCAAGGTACATGCTTACATTTTTGGATTATTACTCACGTTATACTTGGGTATTTTTTCTCAGGTAGAAGTTCGAGGTCTTTGAGCATCTCAAAGAGTTCAAATCACTTGTTGAGACTCAATCAAGAAGAAATATCAAAGCCCTTTGTACAGAGAATGGGGGGGAGTATGTAAACAAAGATGTTCAAAATATTTGTTTTGAGGTTGGGATACAATTGCAACACACAGTACCATATACTCCATAGAAAAATGGGGTTTCTAAGTGGAAAAATAGATCTCTCAAAGAGATGGCCAGTTGCATGCTACATGCAAAGGAACTTCCTTCCAAGCTTTGGGTTGAGGTAGTTAACTGTGATGATCTAAGCTAATTTTTTTTTTTTCTGAGTTTGAGATACATGAATTGAAAATAATAGTTGTATACCACTCTATTTCACAATGTTCAAGCATATATGAACTTTTCCTAATTTTATGAGTGAAAGTAACAATACAACTCAAATATTCTACTGCTTAAATTACATCAGATAATTGCTATTACATCAGAAAACAATCACAATTAATGTACAACAAATAGAAGCACCTGATTTTATTGGCTGAAAGTTACACTTGTGTTCAACAATGAGATGTATGTGCTGTAAATATTTATTCTATGTGCAACAACCTTCCTGGTTGTTAGGAGTCTAAATACTACGATTGTTGATTGAAGAAATAAACCAACACTTTATTGAATCGATCACCGATGATATATCACAACCACCAATATATAACTCAGTCCACACTTAATGTCTTGCCCAGAAATGGAATAAGTCGACCCAAAGCAGCGAAAGATTGCTTTCCCACAGGGTAATGGCTCGACCCACTTAGAAGATATATCTGCTTCATATAAAATGCGACTGTGCAAGCTCAGTCTATAATCGTATATTTAATTACTCCAACGCCCACACTCAGCTAAAACAAGATAAATCACCTAGAGTATGATGGGGGTTGTCTAGGAGTAGAGAACTTGGTTCTCTCAATACGAATCGCTCCTCCTGAACAAGAAAATCGTACCCAAATCACACGAGAGAAGATGAGAGAGACCCACGATTTTTCATAAAGAAAACTCGACCTTCTATAAGCAATTTGACCCCTTGCAACAACTAAACTCAGCCAGTGAGAGATAATTTCCCCCCAATAGATAAAACCTTATGTCCTCAAGCAGATAATTCCTCTGCTAACAATACTTTCTACTAAATGATGTTGAACATAACCCAATCTAAAGCACAACGAAGAAATCAATGTGATTTCTTCCCCAAAATGACTAACTAGGGTGGATGGTCTCACCACCAAAGCCAATCCCTGAAAATTCCTCCTAGGGTTTCCATCCCAAGAGTTCCAAAGCCACAATGAGCTCTCTCAATGAGAAAATTAGAAATTGCCAATGCTAGAATAAGGGAGGGCGCCCCCTTTTTCCCTTTTTATTCATTGGCTGACTCTTTTGCAACCTTTTTTCCCTTTAATCAATGTAAGTGACATTTCATAATCCACTATAGTCACTTAGGTGATTTTTCCCCTTTTGCTCAATATTCCCTTTAATTTAATTAATTCCTACTCTTGTGACATTAATTTTTTTTTTAATTCCCTTTCTTTATTTCTGTGACTATGGCCCACATGAATTACTTAGGCCATTACGTCAACTTTTCCTAGAGGACTCATTTGGAAAGAGAAATTACATTAACTGTGCCATTCACATTCATAATAGATCCCCTCACAGATATGTTAAGGACATGATTCATTTAGAGGCTTGGAGCAAGAACAAACTGGAAGTCACCCACTTCTATATCTTTGGATCACGAGCATGGACCCACATTCCCTCTAAGAAGAGGAAAGATTTAGATCCATAGAGCCACCCATGAATCTTTGTTGGTTATCCTGATGGTGTGAAGTGACACATATTACTTGATCCCTCTATGGACCAACTCATCATTGAGCGTAATGTCTAGTTTGAGGAAATTCCCTCGCATGCTCCACATGAGCCACATGCAGAGGCTTTTGTACTTCCACTAGTTGTAGAAGATGAGTCCACACATTCAAATCACACCATAGATTTGAGTTTTGATACAGAGTTAGAGGATTTAGAGGATACAAATGCATAGTCAGAGAATTCAGATGCAAAGATAGTACACACAGATGAGGAGCCACAATGGATTCCCAAGTGGGAACAATCCACACTTCAAGATGTAGGATACCTTGTTGGGGATCCAACGGATCTGAGGAGGACCATATCTCATTTTGAGGATCCTCCTCATGTACTCACTACTGTTGAACCCATGATGCCTTTGCATTGTTATATGGTTCAGTCTTCAAACCTGGAGTCAAACAAAGAGGCTATAGGGAACCCATTCTGGGAAACAACCACGCAGGAGGAGTACAACTGTCTCCTCGAGAACAAGACTTGGGATCTAGTTTTGCTTCCTTCAGACATGAATCTTTTAAGATGTAGATGGGTGTATAGGACCAAAGATTTAGTGGACAGAAAAATGAGCAGACACAAGACAAGACTAGTTGCCAAAGGATTTCAACAGATCCACATGATCGACTATGATGAGACTTTTTCTCCAGTAGAAAATTTGGATTCTTTCATGTTGGCCCTTGCCATTGGAGCATCCAGGGGATGGAAAGTACATCAGATGGAATTGAAGAATACTTTTCTTCACGGGGACCTCTCAGAGGAGATTTATATGGAGCAGTCACTTGGATTCATACATAATTCATTATTAGTGTGCTGACTCAAAAATTCACTCTATGGCCTTAAGTAGGTGCCTAGAGCATGGTACAAAAAGATGAACTCCTAATTTCTCACCAATAATTTTGTTAAATGCAAATTTGATCAAAATGTATACATGTTGAGGACCACTGACTTACTTTTGATCCTAGTCCTATATGTGGATGATCTTTTGATCACTGACAGCTCAATCTCAACGATTGTTGCAGTCAAGGGCATTCTTCATGACCAATTTTTTATGAAAAACACGGGTCCACTCCATTTCTTTCTTCGTCTCAAGATCATCCAAGATGCTTTAGGAATCAAGCTATCTTATGCTAAGTATGCTTGGGATCTCAGCGAGAGATTCCACATGAAATACAACAAGTCTGCAACTATACACTTCTTATATGGGGTTAAATTTGAGGATGGTCGTGATACACTAGTGGTGGACAACACCTTGTATAGAAATCCTGTGGGGAGCCTTCTATATCTCACCCACACCCAACCAGATCTATCATATGCAGTAGGGGTAGTATCCAGGTACATGTAGGAGCCACATGAGTTATACTGGAAGGATGCCAAGTGCATCCTCAGATACGTTCAGGGAACCATATGTTATGGGATCCACTATGCAATGGGTTGCAAGTTGGACCTCATAGGATTCAATGATTCTAATTGGGCCGACAATGGCATTGACCGCAATTCCACCTTTGGGTATATGTGTAGTTCTGGATCGGGCGCAATCTATTGGTCGAGCAAAAAGCTTTCAACTGTTGCTTTATCTTCTGTAGAGGTTGAGTATAGGAAAGAAGTCAACATCACCATCCAAGAACTATGGCTACAGAGCTTCCTCACCAAGCTCGACATTCAGTTCCACCGTCTGACTGTGATATGGTGTGACAACCAGAGTACACTCAAATTCTTTCGAGATCCAGTACAGAGACAACTGAAAAAACATATCGAGATCCATATGCATTTTATCAGGGAGCTAGTTCATGGCACGGTCATCGATTTGAAGTACTTCCCTTCTACAGAGCAGACTACCAACATCTTCACCAATACTTTCACTGAGCATAAATTCCATAGTTTGCACGATCATCTTGGAGTGAAGGACACAATTGCCTAGCAACTATCTTTCTCTTCTTTTGATACATTGTATTTTGAGGGGGGTTTTTTCCCATGAGGTTTTCCCTCTTTCCTCACTTTATTTCAGTGTTCATTATTTGCATTGTTCATGGTTACCTAACACAGACTTTGTTTACGAGACCCATTCATTATGTATACATTATGTATACTCCCTAGTAGTGTTAAAGGGGGTTTTGGAGATATTACACACACCTAGGATTTTCCTAAGTTTATTTTGCTATGTTAAGGGTCCCTTAGTATGAGATATTGTCCCCTCATTGAGGATATTCTCCCCTAGACAAGGGTGCCACATACCCTCCAGTCAACTCTCAGTTACCATTCAATTAGACTAGTTGAGTGAATTGTTACATGTCAAACTTGGATTTATCACCAAGTGTTGCATGCTAACCTCGGGACCATCACCATTAATGCACACTTGCATTAAGATAATCACGAGTAAGGATAATTCCACATGTGTGAGTGATCTCCTCCTCATTTCACTATGATTTGGCTATTTAACTGATGACCACATGACCAGTTAACTAGGACTAGGTGGTAGTTGACTCTTGTGACTGCTAGTGTGTGTCACATCTCTCTAGAACACCCCTAATGTGCACTATATTGGATACTATGGTGAGTTAGTCGTGTCATACAAAGTATATCACTTGTATTGTATCATACTCTTACTCAGATAATAAAAATTATTTCATTATTTTCTCTGTTTTTGTCTTCTCTCTTCATCCACCATTGCAAGATGTGTATGCTTCATTGTTAGCTAGATCTTTTGTGTAGGTATCTCATAAAATCTATATGACATCTGTTTTGCAAAGCGATGAGATTCTGAAAATCAACTTTTTTTGCTGGCTCCTAGCACGCAAAAAAGTCCTCATTTAAGAAAATCTAAAAAAGAGAGGGATACATGGACCCTCTTGGTGCGTTATGTGCTAAAGCGAAGAATAAAATCTCCAACATATTTTTATTGAGTGAAACTATGCAAAGGAGACCTGGAACTATGCAATGGGAAGCCTGGTACAAAGGTTTAATTGGCCACAAAGTTGTGTAGAATTCTTCAATCGATGGGGAAGTCATTATATGGGGAACTTCAAGAATAAGTCAATCCTAAAAGATATTGGGATTCTCTGCCCAAATACATTTGCTGGAGAATCTAGGTTGCTCACAACAAACAAATCTTCAATGATGAAATCTAAAGATCAAGAATGGTGGCATTGAAGGATTATGCCCTTCTAAATGAGTATATGAAAAATGGGGTACAATGGAAAGAACAACATCTGGATAGTGCTAAAGAAAGTTAGATGACTCATTTTAAATTAGGAAGCATTCAATAAACCTAGAAAAAACTCACTAAATCTATCCCCAACTGGGCCTTAAGGATGGAAGTTGGAGAATTTAAGAAATGGATAACCCAACAGAGAGACAACATTCTATTTTTT
>JASDQU010711919.1:985-11103 GCA_032191745.1 Picea mariana
GATGACACAATAGAATGCATTTTGTACAAGTCAATAATTTAATAATGTTGTCCAACAATAACTAAAATATCTTATTATGACTACACATGGAGAATTTCATCCACAATGTTCCACTTACACAAAATGTGTATGAAAAACTTGTTCACATTAATAAGAGATAATCTTATTACCGAAATCAAGAAACTATAGCAACCATACTCTTAGTTACAAACTAAGCATTTTGTTCAAATTTTGTACTTTCTTAAAGCAATATTAAAACCATCTATGATATAATTGGCTATAATAAGTATTGCAAGGCTTATAACATCCAAAGTGCACCCTACACCGGTGATGGATCAATAATATATTCAATTAACCAACTATCCCATTGCTTTCAATGAAAAATGTGTTGTTATCATCCCATGAAAAAGAGTGTTAATGATGTATTATGAGTTGCCAATACAACTCATTATCACAATTGCATATTTTTGAAATGGTTTGTAATCACTTGACCAAATATTACGTTTCCAAGTATTTTAAGTATTGTGTATCGG
Organism: Picea mariana; assembly: GCA_032191745.1. Lineage (NCBI taxonomy): Eukaryota > Viridiplantae > Streptophyta > Pinopsida > Pinales > Pinaceae > Picea > Picea mariana. The sequence continues at coordinate 1,519 of JASDQU010711919.1, forward strand.
AGAGATTTGTTAAAAAATCCTTATGTGTAATGTTAATATTTTATTATGTTTTGATTTTATTATTTGCACTTAACAAGATATTTTCATTAGAAAGATTAACAAAGATACTGAAGATAAATAACAAAGATATATTGCTACTAAAAATAAATTGTAATGATGAATTTATGAAAAGGTAGTTTTTATGTTGTTTTTTATGCTTATTTTTAAAATATTGATCCTTTTATTAGAATTACCAAAAATCACTTACAATAATAATGGATTTGGGAAGAGACGTTCATATATATATATATATTTTTAATTTTAATTTTATAGAACATTGATTATGGTAAGCTAGAAAAAAGTGAATATAAATTTTGTATAGAAGATGGTAAGTTTAAGTTAAATAATGTTGTCTAAAAAAAATATTTTTATTATAGTCATTTGTAAAGAAAATGAACAAATAGGTTTGTTTTTTATTATTTTGATTATTATATAAATTCAATTGTAATTTAATGTTCAACTTTATATGATTGAGCTTTTTATTATTTTTGTAAATTTGTTTTCTATTATTTTGATTATTTTGCAAATTCAATTGTAATTCAATGTTCAATTTTATGGGATTGAATTTTTTATTATTTTATTTTTTTATTATTTTGATTATTTTGCAAAATTAATTATATTTCGATATTCAACTTTATATGAATGAGTTTTTTATTATTTTAGTAAATTTGTTTTTTATTATTTTGATTAGTTTGCAAATTCAATTGTACTTTTTTTCCAAGAAAAAATTACTCGATATATTAATAAAATATATATCATTTACATCGCTGTCTCTGATGAGCAGAGATCCAGAAGCTGTTGAGACCTACAGACTAGCCCAATCCAAATATAACTGTTCAAAAAAGAGGAAATACCCATCGCTGAAAATGACTTGTAGCCGCTGTTCAGACCGAGAATACCACCAGAAAGTAAAGAAGTCTCCAGGGATCCGCTGTTGAAAGCTTGCAATGAAGATTATATAAGGCGGATCAGAACACACTCCTGCCTCAAGCCAGGGGACATCCCAAACGCTTATAGGAGTGCAAACACTAATCCAATCGCCGAAATTAATTACAACAAGGAGATTAGAGCAATAATCCCCCGATCGGAGCAGGCTCCATCTATTGAGGCCGATGGCAGCACAGAGATCTCATTGAAACAGGTTTATGTAGGTAGTGGGACTTACGATCCCATTCTTAGAATGGAAAATAGATAAACGCCCCAGCACTTCGCTGAGAGCACGTTTGGAAAGAGCGTCCGCCTGCTTGTTGTGCACTCTGGGAATATGCTTGAACTGTACGTCCCTGAAGTAACTCGAGAGCTGCCTCGTTCGGTCCATCCAACCTTCCATATGCACAGAATGGAGTTCACACTCTCCGTTGATCCACTCAATGATTATGCGAGAGTCGCCAAGGACGAGTAGATGATCCAAAGACCACAAAGAGGCGAGGGCAAGGGATGTCCACAATCCCAAAAGCTCTGCTTTAGAATTCGTGCCCATCCCACAGTTTACAAACCAGCTAGTAATTTTGTTTGGATGTGATTTGAAAAACCCACCAGCCCCACAGTTTAAGCCGGAAGAAGCAGCAGCTCCATCAAAACACGCTAGTGAGTGACCTTCTTTTAAATAGATCTCACAAGACTTTGGAGGAATCGATTTTAACGATGGAGAGTGCCAATGAAAGGTGGCCCAAACCCTGTGTAAAACCGCCAGAACGGAAGGGGGATGTCCTTCAAAGATCGCAAAATTCCTCTCTTTCCAAATCTGCCAGCAGGTGTAAACAAATAAGCTCGGGGGGGCTGTCTTGTGAGTGATCCAGTCAGCCATGCAGGCCGAGAACGTGTTGCCTCCCCAGACCGCTGAAAGAGAGAGGGATCTGTTCAAATGAAGCCAAACTTCCTTCGTAAAATCACAAAGAACCATAAGATGGTGAACATCTTCAGAATCATGTTTACAGAGGGGGCACAAGCAGGGCCCCTCCCAGCCTCTATGTCTTAGTGCCTCCCAGGTAAGCAGCTTCCCTCTACCCACTAGCGAGAAAAAGATCTTTAATTTAAGCGGGACCTGCCAAGTCCAAATGAGACAAATCCAAGAGAGGTCTAACTTGAGTCTCATCTGTTGAAGGTGAGCAACATACAGGTTTTTAACAGTGATGGTGCCCGTGGCGTCTCCCCCGGCCCAAAGTAATATATCAGACTTATCGGTGAGCGATATCCCGACACCTTTGAGGGCCGATGTGAATCGGCTCCACTCTAAGGCCAGTGAGCCCTCCAGGGACAGGGACCCACTGTCCAGCCAGTCATCCAGGAGGGAAAAGGTACCTGTCCGTAATTTAACTTGGGCCAGGGTAGTATAATTCAACACCTCAAGCCTCGCGCTTAGCAAAGGAGAGAGGATCGATTGGTCACCCAGACCAAGGATCAAGTCCCGACCAATATGAATGTCCGTCCCCTTACCGGGTTTCCACCGTAACCAGTGAAGAATGACCTGTGAGGACGCGACCAATCCTTTCCAAAAAGGAGAAAACCAATGCTGTATGTGTGTAGGCTTTCTGATCCAGTCAATGAGGGAAAGGGATCCCAAATACTTCACTTTAATCAGCCGGCTCCAAATGCAGGGGTGTGTGAGGGCTCTCCAATAGGCACTGGCCAGAAGAGCTTGATTGAAGATAGAGAGGTGCTTCAGCCCCCAGCCCCCAGTCTTCCGAGGCATGGACATCTCTTGCCAACTGCAAAGATGAAAACGACGCTTGCCAACCTGGTCATTCCATAAGAAATTAAAAGTGTGTCTCCGAAGGGTCGAAATAATCTTTGCTGGTAACCTCTCCAGAGACATCCAGTAGACTGCCAGTCCTTCCAAAACCGCCTTGACCAGTATAAATCGACCCCCAATAGACAGCCATTTATTGCACCAGAATCCAATTTTATTTTTAAAAAGATCCATCTTAAACTGGGATCTTCAACACCAAGCGACTGGCAATGAATTCAATTGTACTTCAATGTTCAACTTTATATAATTGAGTTTTCTATTATTTTAGTAAACTTGTTTTCTATTATTTTGATTAGTTTGCAAATTCAATTGTACTTCAATGTTCAATGTTATATGATTAAAAACTTTCTATTATTAATTTAGTTTTTCTTAAAAATAGTTTGCCATCCACTACTCAATATAATTTAGATTTATAAATTTTGATATCATAATCATACACTCATTTGACTAATTTCCAAATTCAATTGTACACCTAAAATTTGCACGTCAATAAATTTACCAAAACATATTTTTATATAAACTAACTTTTCTTGTGATGTGCAATAAAAAAAACACATAGAAAGAAGCTCAATTCAAAGTATAGAGCAAAGTTCAAACAAATAATCATAATTATTTCTATATGTTAGGTTGCAATGCTTTAGTACCATGGAAATTCTCTAATTTGTGGGATATATATATATTCTACCCACCTCATACTCTACCCCTTCTAGATTTGAACTTCTGACTTTTTAGAAAGAAACACATGTTCTTGACTATTAAACCCACTTAAACTGTATATGATATTATATTTTTAAAATACATATCATATGATTATTTATCTTATTTTTTTTCAAGTTCAAAAAACCTATCCAAGAGTAATGTAATAAATGCTTTGCTTTTATTTTATTCTCTCCCAATGTAGAGAGTCCATCCAAATGGGAAGCTAAGCGAAAAATGATGGAAAAATGGGAAGATACATGGAAAATGATGGAAATAAAGGAGAGTAGGCTTGCACCTTGATATCAATTTAATGATTCATTTATAATTTGATATTATAGTTTGAATTTATCCAATAATTTTGTGAATTTATAGGATTTGTGAATTTATAGAAATGTAAGAGGAACCACATCAAATATGTAGAGTTAATTTGATATCAATTTGTTACCTACTCTTATCCATCAACAAAGAGTCTCACAATAAGTTAGTGTAATTTTTACATCATGCTGTAAATTTATTCTATATATGTTTTAATAGATGTGAAATAGCATACAATACACATATCATTAAATGCAGACTAAATATAAATATTATGGTTTGACTCTATTGCATTGTCTTTGTGAATTTTTAAAGTAGAGGTGATATATTTCAAATGTGTTGAGTTCATTTATTAATTGATTAACTATTTTTAATTCATATTTGAATGGATAACAACTAAAAGGATATCTATCTGGGAGGAACCCACCCCATGTGGATGAATATTGACCTTAAAAGTGAATTTCTACCTCCATAGTCTCCATAGTCTGTAAAGGAAATCCCCATATGAGTTAAGCAGGCACAAGAGAGAAGCAGGTATCCCCAAAGAAATATTGTAAGTTATTGCTCACTTTTAAATCATATTCTAGATTTATTACTTCTTTTATATAATTAGAATGTATATACAATAAAATAAATAAACAAATAATTTTTTTTATCAATGAAAGTCTAGTTGGATCCTCTTTTCCTCAAAAGATAGAGGTAGTTTCTCTTAGCTACAATAATTATTAGTAATGATATTATGGGACTCAGTTGGACTCGAATTTCGACTAGACTAGAGCCAAAGACCTCATAGTGAACTCTACCTTGAAACATTACATTTGAATTGATTGAGCCAATCCAATAGACTCGATAAGACATATTGATAACAAGGAGGCTATAGGTCATAGGTTCGAATTTAGGCGAGTTCCTCAAGGTTACCAACCAATATTGTGGCTAGTGGTTGAGTTTCCATCCATCTGGATATTCTAGGGAAGTGAAGAGATCTCACAAGGTTTTCCTTGGACAAAATATATATAGTCTCAAGGGTTAGCTTAATTGGTTCAACCATCCTTCTAAGGTATGTTTCCAATAGGGAGGTTGCACATAACATGATCAAATCTAGTTGAGTCCCTCAGGGTTACTATATACTATTTTGGTTGGTGATTGGGACACCTTCCATTTAGATATTTTAGAGAGAAGGGGGGATCTGATAAGGTTTTCTATATATATATATATATATATATATATATATATTTTTTTTTTTTTCAAGAAAAAATTGTACCATTATTTAGTAAGTGTCAACCCAAGATAGAACAAAGAGTTGATATCAATAGGTAATCATCATCTATATTTCTAAATCATATCATAAGTATTCAATGAAAGTAGATTCACAAAGATTTTGTCCAAATGAATCGTTGTGGTCCAAACTAAACATCAACCTTTTTGAAAATGAGTAAAACTGAAAACACCTTAAGAGTTTATGTATTAGACTTTCTGGGTATGAATTGTGTTGGAGTTAAGAAACATCCCAATCTTTCGAGTAACAACTCTACCCATAATTAGGGGATTGAATGAAGCTTATAAGAGATAGAAAACAGTAAGTTTACAGAGTGAATAAATAACCTTGAAATGAAAAAATCCATAAGAAATAATAATAATGATGATGATGAGGGGATTAGAAGATGATATCGGATCAAATAATCAAATATTAAAGTAAATAATTAAAAATATAAATAATCATGATTATAAAAATCTAAATTAAAATAAAATTATGAAAATAATAAATTAATAATAACCAAACCCTACTTAAATGAATATGGTTAAATAAAATAAAATTATGGAAATAAAATTAATAAAATTAATAAAATTATGAAAATAATAAATTAATAATAACCAAACCCTACTTAAATGAATATGGTTAAATAAAATAATGGATTAATGTAAATAGCGGTTTAAAAACCATCCATAAGGGGAGTTATATTAGTGATAAAATAAGAAGAAATTAATAAAATATGTTAATGTTGCAAACAAAAATATGATATAAGAAATAAAAAACATAAGGAAGTAATTGATGCGGTTTTATAAAAATCCGGTACATGAATTAAACAAAGAAAGTATATTAAGAAAATAAAAAAATAATTTTTTTCAAATGAGGTGAATAAAATAAAATAAAGATATTAAGAGAGAAAAAGGTGGGGGTGGTTGGTTATTAATTAAAATGCTAATAATGATGAAGAGGGAGAAGAGAGTAAAACAAAGAGGAAAACAATTAAGAAAAAGGATAGGGAAAACAAGGGGGAATTGGTTTAACAATGGATGCTGGGTTTTCTAGAGTTAATATTGCTCATTACATAGGGTCTATACCAATCGTATATTAATCAAATATTTGTCTATATGGAAGGGAGATAATCTTACATTATCTATCTTCAGTCATGAGTACATAGGGTTTATACCAGTCTATATTAATTAAATATTTTTCTACATGGAAGGGAGATAATCTTACCTTATCTATCTTCAGTTTTGAATATATCTCTTATTTAATTATCAATTTTCCTTTTTGAGAGCTTGTCTCAATAACATTGGTTTCTCTATAAACATGCTTACAATTATAATAGACAAATCTTGATTTTAAATCCTTTATATACTCCACAGAGTCATATACCTCTATGTTTTGAACCTTCATTCACTCAATTACCATATTGGAGTCCGAAACACTTGAAAATCCCTCGAACCTTTGTCCAAAGTAATGCCTAGGAGGGTAGCCATGGATTTGAACTCAAACCAGGTTTAGAACCCCCTTCAAGACCACATAAAAAGGTTATCCAATGAGAGTAAGAGAAATAGAGCACCTTACCAACCCCACATAACCCAAGGTCCCCCAAGATGTGCCATCAAATAAACCCTAGGGGTTTCTTTATTTACCTCTAATTCACCCACCTATCTTTATGAATTTCACTTAGGTGGATAATTGATTCCTTATTTGATGTAATTCACCTTGTAGAGAACCTACACAAAAAAAAGTAGCATTCCCTTGAAATATAATAGAATTCTCTGATACCCATAATGCCCAACAAACTACTACAGAAACAGGAACATGAACAACCACATCCTTATCTTCGAGCCATTATTGAGAGAATCCTCCATACTATCACCTTGTGACATTCCTTTCCCTCTACTCAAAACTTTGCAAACATCTTGAAACTCTAAAGTAAAATGCTAATTTACCAACAAATTTTTGAAGACTTATCTATGTTCTTTACATAGGATAAAAATATCTAGTCCATGCTAATATTTTTCTATAATATATCCCATATTAGTACCCTATTGGCAAGAGCTAGCCATAGGAAAATTTGGTCCCTCAATGGAGCTTTTATATTCCTAGTTTTCTTCCAACACCCATGTATGTCTTTGTTGAATCCTTACAAAAAAATAGTTGTGTATCCCAATATTGCAATAAGAACCTCTGGTATGGTTGTAAGACTACATCAGTAAATAAGGTTCTTCCTTAACCTTGATATAGATTGAAGTTAAAACTTTTGTAAAACTTATCCACTCAAAAACTACCCTTCCTTCTAATCCTAAGCCCATCACAACTTTCCAACTTGAGTGTCAAATTGAATTTATTGTTGGGAAGGCTACATCTACCAAATAAAACATACCTTGATGCCTTAGGGATTGCATGAGTCCTTCTGATAGTTTGTGAATACCTTTTCTACCCACCCATGGATCAATTCCATGTCAAACTTTATCCCCACCACCAACCTTCCAAGTTATCCAATTTCCCACAAATGGAAAGTATTAGACCATGAATTTACAAAATATAGAATTTTCCATGTATACCAAATAGGAAATAAGCATAAAAAAGACTCTATTCAATAATGCCACACCTAAATCGAGAGAAACAATCAATGAATAAGAAGCCTCCACTTTAACCACACCTAAATTGAGAGAAAGAATCAATGAATATGAAGCCTCCACTTTTACCACACTTAAATCAAGAGAAAGAATCAATGAATAAGAAGCCTCCACTTTTAAGTGCCTTTCATTGTGATGTTAATTTGCTTATTGTTTCATTCAATTTTATGATATAGCTTAGTTGTCCTTTAATAGTTGGAGAACCTCTTGTTGGTGCTTGATTTGATCCTTTAATGATTGAACCTTAGGTTTCCCCCTCATGGGTGATATGATGGATGGTGGATGATACCCAAGAGTGCCATAAATTGGGGCATTTTGGATGAAGTATGTAAGGAAGTGTTGTACCACCATGCTAACAAAGCTAGCGATTTGACCCACTGTGTTTGTTTAAAAGATGAAAATAAACAAAGATATAATTCTAGAAATTTATTTAGAATCTTATTTTGTGCATCAGATTGGGGATGGTAAGAGGAGATGTGAGCCAGATGAATACCCAAACAAGAAAACAAGTAAGTCCATAAATTACTAGTGAAAATTGGGTTTATGTCACCATTGAAATGGGAAAATACTCCTTGTCAACTTCTCAGGAATGCCTAGGAAAAAGGCCCAGTTAGGCCTTTCCTCATTGAAATTGTAAGCCCTGTGGTTATGGCTTGGATGTCACAATCTAGTTTTTATGAATTAAAATGAAATGCATCTAAGAAAGAAAAATGCATAATTGCAACGATCTAAATCCTATCTAGGAGTTGTAAAGAATAGGTTGATGTGGAACCGTGAGTAAACTCAAACAACAAGGGGAATAGTCCACCAACTACAACTTGTGCAAAATTGAGGCACCTTTGAGAAATCGAGAATAGTCTACAAGTTGTCAAGAGATAACTTGTTTCATAACAATTTGTTTGCAATGCATAATAATATAAGTAAGAACAACCATCACAAGCATGAGAATATTCTACAGATTGCAATGTCGATGCCTACAAGAATCAAGAAAACCAAGACAAGAGAGAATAGTTTACAACCGGTCACAATTTTGCAAGAGTATAAACACAATGACAAACAATGCATCTGATTAAATTACAAAGATATCTTACAATGCCAAGAAGATAACCTTTTGTTTGAATGCAATGGGTATATTTATAAATTTTGTATAAAACCTTTGGTCTTTCAATTCTCTGACTCTTGACTACCCTAGACTCTTGGGATCTCCATCCTTACACAAATTGGTCTCTATTATGACGCTGACGCTGACTATGAGGATAACATTAAATTAAATATTTCAATACTACAAATTTTCCCACTCAAAGTGAAGCTCTTAATAATTTTTTTTTATCCTTCCATGAATATGAATATACATTGAGCAAAAATCTCACGACTTGCTTACTTTGTACATTCCAATCATTATGTTCAAGTTTTAGGTTTGAAAATTTGTGTCATCTTCCTTTATCACTTTGAGACTCTACCCTGAAATAATAGTGAACTTCCATCCTCTCTTCTTTCTCACTATCTTATCCAAATAGTCATCTTCCATCCTCTCTTCTTTCTCACTATCTTATTCAAATGGGTGTTGCATGGTCTTTCATATGCTACTTTACTATAAGCGAAGCACCACATATCCTTTCCTCATTGATTTTTTTCCACATGCAAATTTTTGACATTCACGTATGAGAAAAGGAGATTAAAAAAAAAGTCTTGTGCAAGATTCAACACTTTGAATATTTTGTCTATAACATGTAATGCATTCATTTGTCATTCTTTGCATACAAAGAATTAGTTTAAATATGGGTTTAATCTCATTGAAAATGTAAGGCTTTAAATATTTCCAATGCATTTCTAGCTAATACCTTCGGCTGCTCTATTTATCAAGTGAACACAAATTCCTATTTACTCAA